>JAKCPI010013111.1:0-81934 GCA_023213315.1 Euborellia annulipes | reverse complement strand
TCAAGCAAAAACAATCAAATTTTAGTCTCAAATGTTCTGAAAATGATTAAAAATCGATTTCCCAAATTTATTTTGACATATTAATTTTTACTTTCTCTTAAAATTCAAAAATCAATTATTTTTTTTGATGCTGTTCTCATTTTGCTTTCAAAATTGTTTTAAGACCACTTTACACTTGTACTTCAGAGGAAAGATAAAAAATACTAATACTTTTTTCTCATTCACACAGACTTGTCTTTTCGGCAACTTAGGCCATATAAGACTATATACAACAAAATCTCGACATCGAATATTTGACATGAAACTAATACTTTCTCTCTATATATATATTTCATATATAGAGTAAGAGAAAGTAAAAATGAATGAAAGACATATATAAATCTAAGTGGGAATGTTTAATTTGGCATTTGATGGGAGGAAATAAAACGCAAGCTTTCTAATTGACACGGATTCTGTTCTCCTCTCCCACGTGACAGCAATCACGCCATTAACTGTTAAGCCGGATAATCAGCTAGGATCGTCGACAAGGAGCTCTTATTGCACTTGCACCACTATTGTCTCTAGAGGTCATGACCCTCTCCCTCTGGAAAATTTGCTATAAAATGTGATTTTATATTTAATCTTAACAAAAAGAAAAATTGTTAAGTGGAGGTTTGTAAAATAAGGGAGCAATATCGATACGCTTAGAAAAAGGGGGTGCCGGAACGAATTTGAATCAGGGGGGGGGCAAAAATTTTTTTTTAGAAAATTAAAATAATTTAATATGTCCAAATCAGTGGCGGATTAATGCAATTTTGTCGGGGGGGGGGGCGGTTTTTTTTTTTTTTTTATTTAAGGACTTTGTGGGCATCTATGGCCATTTAGACCCCTTTCCTATTTATTTAAATTGATTGGTAACAAATTCAATTGAAATTAAAGCCCGGAAATGATAATTTCTTTAGATTACTAGTTTTTATAACATTGAGAATTTCTTCTCGGGGGGGGGCGATCGCCCCCCTCGCCCCCCCCCCCTTTAATCCGCCCCTGGTCCAAATAGTATAAATCAAAAACAAATCACCTATAAAGCTTTAAAAATTTTAAATAAAATCACAATTTTAATAAAATTAAAATTTTAAAAAATTTTCTAGTGATTTTATCAAAAATATTTTTAGGCTATATTTATACTATTTGAAGGAAATAAATATTTTTAATTTTCTTCTTTTAATTCAATATAAAATGTTTTTAGAAATTAGAAATATAATAAGGTCTATATAAAATATTTTGGAAAAAAATGAATTTCTTACTCTTTTAATTTTTTTAATTTAAAAGATTTTATTTTTCAAAAGTAAAAATGTATCATTTTTAAAAATAAATGAAATAAAACAAGACATATTGCCCCCCCCCCTGCCCCCTCCTATAGGATGCCAGGTGAGGGGCAATGTACCCTTGCCCCCCCCCCCCCCAGTTCCGGTGCCTATGAAGTTAGAACCTTTACCATATGACGAGCAAGCCTTTCGAGGTTATTATTTATTGTTAAATGTCTCACAGTTAAATCCATTATTTGAGACTTGAGATGTAATCTTCGAAGATTTTTTCCAAGGCCAAGATAATAGTTACGCATTTATCTCAAAAGAGATCACTCAAGCCCTTCTGAGAACTTAAAATAGTTAAAAGCAATCTTTTCATTTATGAATATTTTTTCTTTATTTCCTTGATCAAAGAAATGGACGTCATAAAAAATTTGAATGCAAAAGGTATCAAAATTTTCTTTTTATTTCTATTCGATGATTCCTCATAAATACTATATAGATCTGTTATTTAGTTATTGAGTATTGTCGAGAATATTTTTGACAGTTATAAATGTTATAAATATGTAATAAGTTTAACGTTTAGGCTACTAGAACGCTGCTAGAATGATAATTATGCACCATTAGTGAAAATAAATTCCCTAATCATCTAGGATTGTCATTTTTGTTTTCTTTTTCATTAGAGAGAGCTGAATATTTATTGATACCAAAAGCAGAACATAACCTAAAAAGAATTTTTAATTTTTTGATTGATTTCTTGGCTCGATTTAACATTATTTCGACATTTTTTATTCTAAGATACGGAACTTTTTCGAGTTATTTCTCTCTTCATTCTATTTATTAGCCCAAAATAGAGGTGGCAAGGCAATTTGTTCCAGGTTTCTATAAAAATAACGAAAATATAGACTATTTCAATATTCAGGGATCTGGAGTCAGGCATTCAGGAACATGATCTGTCTGTCTGTCTGTGTATGAACAAAATATCTCAATTATATTTAAGTTAGGTACCCCCCTGGGACGTGACACGAAGCTTTTGAACAAAAGCTTTTGGCCAAAGAGTACAGTGAGGGACAGGGCCGGATCTAGAGGGGGGCAGTGGGTATGGCCCGGGCGGCAGATATCAGGGGGCGGCAATTAAAGAAAGATTTACTAAAAAAGGAAAATGATATGAATTTTGTAAAGAAAATTTTAAGGAGGGGGCGGCAAATTAAATTTTGCCCCCTAAAAATCTCTATTCCCCCTGGTGAGGGACAATATTAAGTCCCACCCATGCGTTTTCTACTTGTTATTATTTCATTGTTTTTATAAAAGAAAATGAAAATCTTTATTGGAAATTTTCTAGGTTTGAACCATGAAAGTTTCCATTAAAAAATATATAATATTTTTTTAAAAACAATGAAATAATCACAAGAGGAAAACGCATGGGTGGGACTTAATATTGTCCCTCACTGTATCAAGTACTTTACATGTTATTTTCGATTTTCTCAAAATTTGCTTTAACGATTCTGTTTAAAATTCATAAATCAATTATTCTTTTAGATTCTCTTTCAAATGTATAATTTTTTTTTTTTTTTTTTTTAATTTTAGGACACAGTGCAAATGGCAAAAACAACTTGAATGAAGCATATCTTCAAAATTTAAATGGTAAGCTATATCCTATTTATGATTTGACACATACATATTACAAAATAAATAAATAGATAATTTTAAAATAGATATATCCTCTTTCTCTCTTGTTTATTTATCTATTGCTAATTCTCTCTTTTTTTTCCAAAATGTTTGAATAGCCAATTAGTGTCACTTTGTTTACATTGTCTGTTTATAGTATAACAAGTAGAAAATCCGGACGGATGCGCGGTTGCAGGCGGAAGGTCCTTTTGTCTTTTTGTTAGAACAACGAGGAGGGGGATATCAATCACGTAGCCAGGCTGACTTTCCTTCCGTAAGCCCCCCCTTTGTTTTATGAAAAATGTCATTCACAAAGGTCAAACTGAAAATATTATAATAAGGAAGGGCACTAAGATTTTAACGTCAATAATACAACTTCTTAGGTATTATTTTCTGTAAATAACACAAGGCAACTTGCATATAAGGGAAGTGAAATTTTGGTGTTGGTCGAGGGGCCGGTGACCTCTTGCACCGATGCTCCGGAAAGGCTGGAGATCCTGGGTTCGATTCCCGAGGACCATGGGACTTTGACCCACCAACAAATAAACATACTAACTCTTATGTTGACTATATCTATCGCGGGTTCGGACCCAGGCAGTCCGATGATTTTATTTAAGCCAATTGGATACCAGATGACTTAAATAGAAATGCCTGAACCCCCAATATATATACTAATTTCAACGGTTATCGTCAAAGTCTTAAATGGCCTGAGTTGCCAAAAAGACTGTGTGAATGTGGGTGTGAGTGTGAGTGTGAATGAGAAAAAAGTGTGAATGTTTAAAAAAAAAAAAAAAAAAAAACTATATCTATGACTAGTCAATTCTGAATCGAGCTATTCATTGAAGCAGCTACGTTAATTTCGTTTATTAGTCACTTCAAGCCGACATTTCGGTCAGATATACGACCATCCACATCAACAAAATTCCTCAAAAAGTCGAAAGGCGCAATTGTGTAAATTATTTCTTCTAATGAGGACCAATGACTAAACAAGATTAGACTCAGATAGCCTTTGGTCCTTATTAAATGGCAAGAAATATTTTGCACAATTGCGCCATTCGACTTTTTGTGGAATTTTGTTGATACGCTTCAGTCCCGAGGATGGTCGTATATCTAAGCGAAATGTCGGCTTGAAGTGACGTAGCTGCAATCTCTCTTTTCTTTATCCCTTACCACAAGATATACTCAGCTATTTTCCTCTTCATTTTATGATGATTTTAATTACATTTTTTGTTGTTGTAGGCTCTGCTTTTATTCAACGCTCAACTTGGTTGGTTGCTCAATAAAAAAAATACCTTTTTTTCGTCCAATTAAATGTTATTTTCCCATTAAAATGGACTCGATTCTTCTGATGAATTGAATTTGCTAACAAGGGCATCATCATCTGGCATGTTCTTCCTGGGAGCCTTCGGAGATCGCCCTTTGCCGGAAAATACCAATTAATATTCACTTGAAGCGGAATTGCAAATTTCCTACTGGTAATCAAATAATCATCATTTTTTAGAGTGTAGAAAGCCAACCCTAAATTATTATTTCGCTAAGAAAGAAAATGATAGCATTTGGATACCAAATGGCTTAAATAAAAATGCCTGGACCCCCAATAGATATTAAAAATAATAACGGTTATCGTCAAAGGCCTAAGTTCCCGAAAAGACTGTGAATGTGTGCCCCCTGTGAGTGTGAGTGTGAATGAGAAAAAAAAATTGCGAAGGATGTAGATAAATAAAAATCTGGAGTTGATATCAATTTAAAATTAGCCTGAATATCAACTCCAAGTTTTTATTTATCTACATCCTTCTCAATAAAAAAATTCGTCTTTTTTTCTATCTTAAATAAAATAAAATCTCCCAAGGAAGAAGGATTATCCCTTGAGTTAAGATAGAAATTGTTAGGAAATAATAACTTTATAACAAGAGAGATCCCAGACGGCCGATCATTTATTTTTTTTTTTTCAATTTGTAATAAATTCAATAAATCCATCAATCTTGATAAAATCTCTCTAGGGCAGTGTATGTCAGTGCCGCGAAATGTTTTATAAGTAAAAAAACATTTTGACAAAAATTTTTCTCAAATGTATCCTTCTATACACAAGGCAAAGGAGCAGGAGCAGCTAAAAATAAAAAGCCTCCGATTTTCACAAATTATGAGAAGTTTCGGGAAAATTTCATTCTTTCGTCATCAGTCCTTCAAAATTGTCTATGTCCTGAAATTGAGTAGGCAAGTGGCTAAGCTGAGGATTACGGAACTGAAGACTCAACACAATTCGTGTTCGAATTCAGCTTGCCGAAGTCTCCTCTTAGGGTAGGAAAGTGGGGGTAAATCTCACCCCACGGACACAAAGGCCTTAAAAATGAGGATTACTCCGACTGGATCTGCCGAGAGGTGTGGGCCGGGTGGCTGAGAAGAAGCAATACCTCATAAAAATCTCAAATCCAAAATGTCCCGGTGTTGGTCATATGGACACAATACAAGCATACGGGCGAGTTGTCCCATCTTACTGGGGAATGTTAGAATAAAATTTTCCTGAAACGTCTCATTAATTTGTGAAAATTGGAGGCTTTTACTTTATCTTACCTCTATATATGTTAATATATAGATAGAGAAAGTAATGGATTAATGTCAAAAAATTGATGTTTTGATTGATTTGATGGATATACACGATTTGAGGTCCCTTGAATCAAAAAAAGTGGTTTTCGCTTCATGGTCTGTCTGTGTGTCTGTGAACAAGATATCTCAAGAACGGAAAGAGCTAGGAGGTTGAAATTTTATATTTAAGTTAGGCACCCCCTGGCACGTGACCCGAAGCTTTTGAACAAAATCGGCCAAAGAGTACTAGTACTTTACTGATGCACTTTTTCAGTTTTTTTTGGATTTTCTCAAAATTCGCTCTAACGATTTTTTTTTTTAAATTCAAAAATCAATTATTTTTTAGATTCTCTTTAAAATGTATATTCTCATTTTGCCATTGAAATCTTCTGAAGACCACTTTACTCTTGTACTCCATAGAAAAGATAGGAGAAATGGTTGCCATGGTAACAAAATATAAATATTTTCTACATATAAATTTTACATCTTGAAATTCAAATGTACCGTACTGTCGGAAACTAAATACACGTCGACACAAAAATGGTGGTGTGACAAGCACAGAACACAACTTTCGATTACCGAAGGTAAGAGAACGTTGTGTGCTGTGCGCCAGTCACACCAGATTTTTGATTATTAAATAAGGAATATTTTTGCTCTAGTGTGTCCATGAAATAAAAAAAAAAGGTTAAAGAAACTATTGTTGAAAAAAACAAACGGAGGAGTGCAAAAAAAGAGAAGAGACTGGCATGTTTCACTCCACCCCCGCTATTCTATTGTGCGCACCGGCAGTGTGCAAATTGCCATCAATTGGTCAATTGAATTGACCGGGGGCAGTGGACACACAATACCCAAGGTCGTCATTAGCACTAATCATAGAATGGTATAAAGGGCGGTAGAAGTGCCGCGCCGGGGCCTTTGCTCCAGTCTTCCTGTACGGAAAAACATGCGCGCCAGCGCTTTGTTGTTGCTCATTGCATTTGGGTTTGCCATCGGCGTCATTGCCGTTCAGGTCAGTCAGCACACGCTTGTCTTGTTATTTCGGATAACTAATAGCGAAATAATAACATACACTGTGCGTCAAACAAAAAAACGTAACATTTTGTTTCTTAAGGTGCGCGTCTCGGGGTGCTAATTTTGGGAGATTGCGACCACAATTTTGAAGCTATCGACCTCAAATTTTTTTTAAATTAAAGCTATTCAAAATATCTACAACTTATAGAAGCCCTTTTTTTGATTTTCGAAAAAATAAATTTTTTTTAGATTAATCGCATTAAATAAAAGATATTTTTTAAAAATCTGCTCTATATCTTATAGATAATTAAATTAGTAATCATTGTGTTAAAAAATAGTTAATTTTTTACCCTTAATTAATTAGCTGGAATCTTTAAAATGAAATGGAATAAATCCCTTGTATTCCTATGGGAAAAACTAACGCCATCTCTTGCCGCCTAGAGTAACTCGGTAGTGAATCGTCTTTTAACGGCTTTTCGAGACGCTCATCATAAGATCTGTTCTAATCTAGCTTAATGATACTCTAATTTAAGAAACATCTAATATGAAATATCTTATTATTTCAAAGGCAATTTAACACAAATACAAATCATTTTAATCAATTTAATACAATTTAAATAAAATAAAGAAAAATATGTCGATTTTCAATTTGAGGGACAAATCAATATAATCTCGAAATGTTTTGTTGGATATTAATTAAAAATTTTGTTTTTATAAGAATTTCCAATAAAATAGACAGAGAAAAACTGAAATGGAAGGGTTATTTTAAAATTTTAGAAATTTGGCGTTAATAGAAAAATTCGGCATTTTTGTCTTTGTTTTATTTAAATTGTAATTATTTATTAAAATGATATGAATTTGTGTTAAACTAATTATAAGATTAAATAAGAGCCCAGATCGTAGTTAACTAGCTAAAACCCAAAGTTCGGTATAAGGCTTATCTAAGGGGTGAAATTAGAAACACAAAACTTTTTTTTATATTGTTAAAAAACCAATTAGGCCTAGTTATTATAATTTTTAATAATTATTATAAATTATGCCTTTATTAAGTTGCTAATTTCACAAAACTTTGCTTCACCCCAGATAGTTAATTTTATGTGAAAAAACTCATTTTTATAACTAGAAGATTAGGCGTGTTCTTTTTAGTATACCGATGATTTGCTATCTTTTGGGTAAATTTGCTAGTTGACTAGAACTGAATCCACTGGCTCTTAGAGTAGTAGTTACAATTCCGTTTTTGGGTCTAACAGAGTTGGTTTTCTGGACAAAATATTCATTTGCTTGTTTCCCAAAAAATTTGTCGATTGATCGTCCTTTTTTAGCTCATTCATTAAAAAACTGTCCAGCAGCGTCGCATTCCAGATATGGCCATGATAAAGTTTATCTCATCAAAATCATAAATATATTCAAATTTAATTTTAATTTTCTAGGGGCGACCTGATGGTCACACAAAAATGGCGGAGACTGCAACAACAACATCAACTACAAACGGACACGGCGGAATTCACGGCGGCGGTCATGACGACACCGCCAGTCACTCAACCGAGGACTCCAGCGAAGAGGATGACGATTCCAACGAAAGTACTTTCTCGGATTTATACAACACGGCAAATGTCTTATTTATCCGATATATCTTAAAGCTACTCAAATTAATAAATTTTTTCCGTTTATTTGTTCAAAATACGAGATATCATTTTCCTCTCTTGATTTACTCGACGTTTCGGCTCTCCTTTTGGAACCATTTTCAAGAGTATGGGATTAGGGGGGAATTGTTGGGGTGGTTTGTTTTACGGGGTCGCAGTCTTGCTGGTCCCCAGGTGAATTTGGTGGATGCCTCAGAGGCGTGGTCTGGTCTCTGAGAGCTGGAGGAATGTTGGGTGTGTGTAATTGTGTTCGGTTTAGGCAGATTGACGCCCCGTAGTCAACCTAAACCGAACACAAACACAATTACACCCCCAACCTTCCTCCAGCTCTCAGAGACCAACCCACGCCTCTGAGGCATCCACCAAATTGACCTGGGGACCAGCAAGACTGCGACCCCGTAAACAAACCACCCCAACAATTCCCCCTAATCCCATACTTTTGAAAATGGCTCCAAAAAGGAGAGCCGAAACGTCGAGTAAATCCAGTAGCGTATCCAGGTGGGGGGGGAAGGGGGGCGCTCGCCCCCCACCGCCCCAGGCGCATCAAGCATTTGGCGCCCCTCGCGCATCCTCCTTTCCCCCAAAATCTCCTGCTTTTTTTTGAAATTTCATAATAAATTCATTTTATATCACAAATCAGGAGAGAAATTACAAAAAAATAGATCAAACGAGATTCGAATAAAAAAAAAAGTTGGTGGAAAAACGGCGCCCCTGTTGAGCTTCGCCCCCCCCTCCGCACTCAAAGGCTAGCTACGCCGCTGAGTAAATCTCAACATCACACGCGACTTAACCCAAGAAAACTTATCTTCGCATATATATATATATATATATATATATATATAAACGAAATGTCCGTTAGTCCCTCCGTGTCCGTCTGTCACGCTCTGTTTGATCCAGTGGCGTAGCGAGGGAGGGGCAAGGGGGTTCATTTTGCCCCGGGCGGTACTCACAAAGGGACGCCAAATGGTCCGCAAAACAAAAAATTGCGGGATAATTTTTATTTTTATTGTAATTGATTTCTGAAAAATATATTTTAAATTTAGTGCCAGTGTAATATAATAATTTTGTATATTTTACATATAATAATATATGGTTTCCGAATGGAGGGGGGGGGCGCTAAAAAAATATTGTGCCCCGGGCGCGAGTTGAGCTCGCTACGCCACTGGTTTGATCAACTTCCCGCTGGAATTTTGAAACGAAATTTTGTAGTCTTATAGAGGACGTTATAGAGAGTCCAGGAAAAATACTCAAAAGGAGAGGCGCAAAAGATTCCAAAAAATTCAGAATTTGCCCATTGGAAAGCATTGAGTTTTGTGTTGTCTTAAAAAATTTAAAGGCAATTAATTAAAATAATTAAATATCTCAAATGAAAAATAATAAAAATTGTGATATAATTAAATTTTTATTTCTTTTCTTTAAAGAGATCCCCCAAATGACGCCACTACTCGATAGAACAACAAGATATGTTTATTTTTAAAGATGTTAAAATCTGATACAAAAGTTTCGAAATTGGTTTTGCCATTAGCTAGTGCCAAATGCTTTAATCCCAATACCGATTTCTAAAAGTTGTCTGAAATCAAGAGCAATTAAACATCGGCAAAAAACGGTGGAAACGATAAACATAAAAGAGGAAGTGGTTTAAGTCGTGCATTCCATGAAACAACGTGCTTTTTTATCACAATTTTGAAACTTCTGTATTATATTTCAACAACTTTTGCGCTATATAGACTGGTAATCCATTTTATTTTACTTTTACAGGTGACGAAGACGAGAAACCTGAAGCTATGGCAAGTGAAATGAAGGTAAACTTTTTATAAATAATTTAATTTCTTAGAAAAATTCTCTTATTTATAAAAAAAAAATATTTTCAGCAAGAAGTCGTATGTCCCCCGCGCAACAATGATATCGTAACAAAGGAGAAAGAATGTGCAACTCTCAAAAAGAAATGTAACAATACAGGTGAAAATAATAATAATAATATAACAACAACACGTTCCAAATTAAATTTCTGGCAATTGTTAGTAAAATTTACGATTTTATTAGAGAGCGGTGAGAAACATGAAGGCAAAAGCATGCTGGCAGCCGAACATATCCTTCATCATGAAGCAGCGTCAACGACACAAGGAACAACAACGGCAGCAACCTCCGGATTGGCGGCATCTACAATAGCACCGACCAGAGGACCCGCGACGCCGCCAGCTGCCTCCGGCTCCATGGAGGAAGCCGATGAAGAGGAATTTGAAGAGGTAAACTTTTAGCTGGGGAGTAACATGACTAGGGTTGCAATTAAAATACCTTGGTGATTAAAGGTAAGAAAAACTTAAGTTTTCAAAAAATCTTAAAATTCAAGGCTGATGATGTTACTCGAAAACCCAAATAGAATTTGTATTTATTCCCCTGTGGAAACAATGTTGCAAATTATATGAAATTGAAAATTTTCCATTTTTATTGATTATTTGTATAGTTGATTAATTTATTGCCTTAACTTTATTGATATATATATATATAGTTAAATATTTTCGAGATTTATATATTTGAATCAGGGGCGTATATAGAAATTTTTTTCGGGGGGGGGAACGGGGGGGCTGGCTCCTCAAAAATTTTTGAACCAAAGTTTTCCGCCCTGCGAAAAATTTTGATTTCGCGGAACATTTCCTCTTTGCGGAACCAAAAATATTTTACTTTTTTTAGAGAAGCAAAATTTTTTTTCCATCCGCGGAACCAAAATTTTTTTCATGTACCGTTCTCGGAACATTTCACTCTTTCGCGGAACCTGAGATTTTCGTGCTGCGGGGCCGAGCAAACATTTCGGGGGGGGGGAGACCCATTATTGTCTCTATTTCCCTATTGATCTATTGGTCTATATGCATTTAGGAAATTCCGGGGGGGGCCCCCCCCCCCCCTTATATACGCCCCTGATTTGAATTAGATAGTATTCAAAACATCTCGATTCTTTTCGGACTTAACAAAGTTATTGAGATACCGGTATATATCTAACAAATCTGAGAGTGTTATTTATTGGCGAGGCCAAACATCCCATGGCCCCCGGGAATCGAACCCAGGATCTCCAGCCTTTTCGGGGCATAGGTGTACTATCGAGGGTCCGGTGACCTGGTGCAATGAACAGCACGCCTATGCCCCGAAAAGGCTGGAGATCCTGGGCCCAATAAATAACACTCACAGATTTGTTAGATATATATATATATATACTTTCTCTAACCGGTAGACGTATAACACTAAATAGATTTAAAATTTTTTGTAGTTTTTTTTTATGAACCGCATAAAATGGAAATTTTTTATATTTTATCATAAAAATAAAATATTACTTCCGAAGGCTGCAGAAAACACTAATCTAGTTAATTGGTAAAATTTTAATTGTTACTAGCAGTTAGCAAGTGTCTTGTTGAAGGACACTGCCTCATTCAAAATAATTATTAAATCGTTCTTTTAGACGTGGGCTCGTTGGTGGTTTAAAATAATAACTCTGCAAAGGAGAAATTGTTTTTTATATTCAATCGCGAAAGAAAATCCTTTGGAAGCCATTTTACAAATATAAGCTCTACCTAGTCAATATTTTTTTAATTTAATTTTTTTTTCTTTTTTAGTGTGAATACTACCGCTGTGTACTTGAGAGTTTAGAAATTGTAAGTATTTCATTTTATTTTTGTCATTTATCTATATATATAAATTCTAACTTGATTTTTATTTAGTTGGATGAGAAAGGAATGCCTTCGTTGGATCGACTCAAAGTTGTTATTGCACTTGCAACAAATCAAACCAAAGCGACAGAAACACCTGTGCAAGTTAAAGCGGTACAATGCTTTGGACAGAGCAAAGAGATGGACGTCAGCGTGTCACAACATGCTATTGATGCTAATGGTAATTTTAATATTTTCTTTCTAATGAGACGACAAAATTTATTTAACTTCTTTTATAGGATAAGCAACTAAATGCTATTTTCTTTGAAGGAGAAAAAATAGCATTTATTTATCTATCCTCTTTAGGGGCTTCAGGAGGGCACATTGAATCTTTGGACCAAAACTACTGAAGCATTTTAAAGTATTTTTTTTTAATGCGTGAACATTTTACATAATAGAATGCTTCTTTTAAAATTATGATTAATTAAAAAATATTTTTTTTTTTTATAAAAAAAAACTTCTTTTGAAAATTTTATTTTTTTTAAATCTAAAAATCATTAATTTCCAACCTATAATAATTAAATAAAGTAATGAGAAAGTCAAAAATAAATTTCCTATTTTTTTTAAATTTAACGGCCAAATAGTTCAGCACTCATGCAAAAGATGGCAGGCTAGTCTAACAGCCGACATTATCAGATAACTTATAAGCCTAGATTTTTATCCTGTTATAAATGATAAATAATATAAAATAATATTTATAAACTATTCATTATTAGAAGGTCATCTGAAATCATACATCAATACATGAGATTAAATATAACCCTACCATCCTGCCATCTGTTAGCAAATTTTCGTAATAGTTGGGCTTTTTGGCTAAATTTTTAAGACCACTAACGCCATCTTATCGGGAAAAACATGCGAACAACTTGCCTCCTGAAGCCCCTTCAACAAGATTTTATAACCGATTAGTGAATATTGACCAAAAACTTCTATTGCTATGGTTTTTCTTCGGGCATCCTTCATCGAATCGCCATTTATAATTAATATCGTCAGCCTTTGAATACTTTTTGATTTATAAGATATTTTGGTAATCTCAGGTATCTTGCTTTATTTTCAAATCTGATCTTTGTTGATTTGAATTTAGATCAAATAAACAAAGGTTATATTTAAATATATTAATTATTCAGTGTTATTGTAGAAGCAACGTTTTGAGGTTTTATTCGAATCAACCTTCAATGTCTCTACTTTATCTAAATTCCTTTAGAAGCGATTATAATTGGAGTACATTTATTGTTGTTATGTAGATCAAACAATATAAAATAAACTTTCTTTTACTCTCCTGGCAATGCATCATGCAACATAAAGCATATAAATATATATATATATATATATATCTTGGTTATTACTTTTTAATTATGACACTAAAATCAAGAAGACATCCCCTGAATATTATTAAAAGATTTTAACAATCAGAACGAGCTTTGGTGCCTATGAAAGTATTCCAATAATCAGAAAAGTCGCTATTTCTCTTATTGTTTCAGCCACAAGCTGCGAGGCCTCAATGAAACTTATTAAATGTTTGTCAGAAGATACATCCTGTCCCATTTTTCTGTATCCTTAAAAAATTTAATAAATTTGTATTTTATATGTAAAAAAAAAAAAAAAATAAATAAAATTATTATATATATTTTTTTGATTTTTTTATTAATATGTGGAATTTCTAAAAAAATCATTGTGTGGTTTTATGAAACCACGATGCAAGTGAAACTTTTTTCGGATCGTAGGCGTTTAACTGAAAATTTTCAAAAAATTATTCAATTAAGGTTATTAAAATCGCGTTTTTAATCTTAATTTAATAATTGGAAAATAGGAAATCAATAGACGCATGTTAAAAACTGTGAACAATAATTATTTAGTAATTAGCCGCGCCGCCCGCCTTCGGCGGGCGGCGTGCTAGCCAGGTACTTCGCCCCCCTGGATTATATATATACAGTATATATAGATTGAAGATTTGAATATTTTAAACCAAATGGCTTAAATAAGAATGCCTGGACCCCAATAATAGATAGATTCATAAATAACGGTTATCGTCAGTCTTATATGGCCTAAGTTGCCGAAAAGACTGTGTGAATGTGAGTGTGAATGAGAAAAAAAAAAAAAAAATATTTTAAATTATTTTAAAAATTATATTTTATCAATTTAAAAATTGAATTATTAAATCTCACAATTATTTTTTTATAATTCATTATATATATTAAATTTCAACTTTCTTATTTTTGTCGTCACGGATTGTGACGTCATTGCTTGTAGCGTCATGGCTTTTTACGTCACCTCGTTACAAAACGACATGCTGATAGAAGAACCAAAAAATTCGTAGTGATATAATAAAAGTTTCACTTTAAAAAAAATATTTTAGGGAAGAAAAGGATTGTACAAGGAAATGAAAATAAAAATAAAATAAGTTACCAAAAATTATAAAGTTTATATTTTTTTATTTCTTCAACCACAATTAAAATACATTTCACGCCGAAGAAAATCACTCGTCGATTACTGTGGATTAGGAAAGATTGTGTATTAGTTTTTTTATATCACAAGCAAAATAAAAATTATATAAAATTTCACACTTCTTTTTGGAATATTAAGGAGTTTCTTGGCGGTAAGGGAACAGGAAAAAGAAGAAGAAAAGAAAAGTCTGAGAAGAATTTCCCGCGACGTGAAAGAACAACGCAAGGATGCGCGCAATATTTTTTCAATTAATTTATTTTTTGCCCTGTAATAACAAAAAAAAATCGTTGAAATAAAAAATATATTAAGATACTTTTTTTTGAAAATTATTTCACACGCATCAAACCAATTGAATGCCGCATTCGTAGGTGCAGAGATGCAAATGCAAGAATCTCGCTAATGTGCAAACAGGAGAGCGTTTCTCAAAGCGAAAGATTTTAATTATTGTTCCTCTAAAAGCTTAGCCTATAAAATATTCATTTGATATGCTAAAAGCAGGAAAGAATTATAAGACATAAATTGTCAAAGTTATTTAGGATACTAGGGCAAGAGTTGTGGTTAACCCAAATAATTTTTCTGATTATTTTGCTAAATAAGTATTTTGAAACCCTTTCAGGTTTATTCTCTAAAAACGGACGTTAAAATGTAACATCATAAATTAGGTGTTAAAAAGTGATAAAACACCAGCGTTAAAAAAAGCTATTTTCTAAACAAAGTTTTAACAGCGACGTTAAAATGTTGCTTTTATCTCAAAGCTGTCAAAATCATAAACTTACTTGGGACCAAAATACTTTAATATTTTACCAAATCATATTAAAAACTCATTGAATGTAAATATGTTTAAGCAAAGATTGGAGTCATTTTTAGTTAGCAAATCAATAAGTGATTTCTTTGTCATTCAAGATTCTAATAACCTGTAAATTGTATTGTATGTTAAACCTGACGCTTCAATATATGTATGTATCTTTTGAAGAAAATAAATGAAATGAAATTTTTAGGTTAAAGACGCCATTTTTATGCATTAAATACGGCGTTAAAATATTAAAGGCACCCCATAGTAATGGAGGTGTTAAAATGAATTAACGCTGATTTCAGATGTTAAAAGTTATCGTTTTTCCTTAGAGAATAGACCTCTATATCCTCTAATAATAAGAGGGTTTCAAAATCTCCTTGCAATACTTAATTTTTTGAGATAAAACATTTCTACGTTGCTTGAACTGATCTCTTCGGAATGATTTGTCCAAATGATCAAAATAAATTGTTACAAAACGCAATTTATAGCTTTGATATTACAGTCGTGGACAAAATTGAGTGGACAGGTATCAAAAATAACAAAAAGTTGATTTAATTTAACTAATAATGCCTTTATTCAAAACTTTATTGCACATTTAAATTAACAAAGTATAATTTGATAATATAAACAGAAAAATTAATTTTAATAAATAATAAATTATAATTTTTTATCATTATATCATAAAAACGTAATTTTGCACTTGGACAAAATTAAGTGGACACTGTAAAAATGCTGAAAAATTGAGTTATCAATATTTTGTATTACAGCCTTTTGCTTTTATTATTGCTTGTAATCGTCGTGGCACTTTCTACAAATTTTTTAAAATAATTTTTATTGATTTTTTGAAATTGTAGTTGCAATTCATTGAAAAATTCTTCTTTATTATGACTTTTTTCTAATGGATCCAATAAACTCCACAAATTTTCGATTGGGTTAAGGTCCGGACTTTGTGGAGGCCATTCAAGAACTTTAATCTTACAATCCTGGAAAATTTGTTTGGTTTTCTTCGCTGTATGCTTCGGATCAGTGTCTTGTTGAAACATCCAGTCGTCATCGAGATCCATTTTTAGAAAAGATTCTTCTAAGTTTTCATTTAAAATGTCAATATATTTATCTGAATTCATGATTCCATTTATAGATACTAAATTTCCAACTTTATCCATGAAAAACAAGCCCATGTCATTATTGAGCCTCTTTTATTTTTGATTGTTGGTAAAACATACTGCTTTTTTAGAGCTTCATTTGGTTTCCTCCTCACATGCGTTCTTTTTTTTTTTATTTAACAGCTCAAATTTACTTTCATCACTCCATATTACTCGTTTCCAAAATGATAATGGCATATTTACATATTTTTTGCAAAATCTAAACGTTTCCTTTTATTCACTTTACTGATGTGTCCTTGCGCATAGCTACACAATTTTTTAAACCCTCATCATTTAATCTACGTCTCACAGTTCTTGAAGATATATTTAATTTTAGTTGTTCAACAATGTTTCGTGACGTTTTCCATGGATTCTCTCAAAATTATTCTATCTTCGTATGCACTTGTGTTATGTTTCCGTCCCCGACCATGTACATTTTCGACAGTATTATATTCTAAATATTTTGTATACATTTTATGAACTGCACTTTTTGAAACATTAAATTTTTCGGCTAGTATACGATAACTTAATTTATTTTTGCAATCTGAAACAATTAGATTTCGCAATTGACAAGAGATTTCTTCTCTTTTTTTTTGACATGTTTGTTTTCTAACATTGATTGTACTTAAATGAATGCTCAACGTACATTGAAGACGATTATTGGATAAAACTCAATGTTTCTTTACATTTTTCTCTCTCAATAACTCAATTTTTCAGCATTTTTACAGTGTCCACTTAATTTTGTCCAAGTGCAAAATTACGTTTTTATGATATAATGATAAAAAATTATAATTTATTATTTATTAAAATTAATTTTTCTGTTTATATTATCAAATTATACTTTGTTAATTTAAATATGCAATACAGATTTGAATAAAGGCATTATTAGTTAAATTAAATTAACTTTTTGTTATTTTTGATACCTGTCCACTCAATTTTGTCCACGACTGTATATGTATATTATATTCATAAGAACACTAGTTATATTATATTCATAAGAAAGATAGAAAAATGAGAGATGCAGCTAGAGTAAACTTTTCCTTTATTTATTTCATCCACACAGTTGACGTTTCGGTTCGGTGTTTGAACCATCTTCAGAGCTGGCGAAAAGTCATTAGGAAAGTGTCCCAGTGGATTTTATACATTTTTTAACCAAACACCTTTGTGACAACCAGGTACATAAATATCATTCATTTATGTACCTCGTCATCGCATACTGTGTATATAATTATTATATAAGGGTTTGGTTCAACAATGTATAAAATTCACTGTGACGTGATTTTCATAATGACTTTTCGCCAGCTCTGAAGATGGTTCAAATTCGGAATCGAAACGTTAGCTGTTGGGTTAAATAAATAAAGGAAAAACTTTAGCTGCGTCTCATATTTTTCTACTATCTTATGAATCAAAATAGATATTCGTTCCTGCAACTCTTCTTCGTTTGATGAGATTCTTTTTCCAGCCATCCCAAAAAATGGCTGATTTCTTCAAATGAAGAGGTGTTTAAGGAAAAAAGAATGCCAAATTTGGACAAATTCTATTATTATGAAAGGATCAACAAAATCTGGAATCAACTAAAAATGTTTTAGCTCAATAAGTACTTTTTATTTTTGCATGGAGTTTTTCAACTCTCGTATATCCGAGTTCGAGTAGAAAAATCTTCTTTATTGCAGTTCTTGCCTTAAGTGAAAAAATAGCAAGACGGAAATAATATCGATAATAAATAAATATATTCGCGTTTCAACTTTATTCTAAGGACGAAAAATAAATAATTTTGCATATTATCCGTTTATTTGTAGACATTTCGATCCCAGTGAGATGAAATCATCCTCCCAGTACAAGCAACGGATGTTTTGCACATCGTTAATTTCTCCCATCCAATATGACAAAATAGCTGAGCATTATAAAAATTGCATTCATGGAATGCTCAGCTACTTTGTCATATTGGATGGGAGAAATTAACGATGAACAGTGAGGGTCAATATTAAGTCCCACCCATGCGATTTTTACATGTGATTATTTCATTGTTTTTATAAAATCTTTATTGGAAATTTTCTAGGTTTCAACCATGAAAGTTTCCATTAAAAAATATATATTTTTTTAAAAAACAATGAAATAATCACATGTAGAAAACGCATGGGTGGGACTTAATATTGTCCCTCACTGTACAAAACATCCGCAACGGAACGCTTGTACTGGGAGGATGATTTCATCTCACTGGGATCGAAATGTCTACAAATAAACGGATAATATGCAAAATTATTTATTTTTGGTCCTTAGAATAAAATTAATTTTTCTTACGCCCGCCTACAATCAATTCGCTATAATAGAATTTGTATTATAAAGTTAATTTAATAGTGACTACAAGTAAATGAGAGTATTATTATTATTTTTTAATCCCCATCTAATTAAAAGGTCAAATTTATATATGTAGATTGCAATTTTTGCACATTTGAGAAACACTTGTTTAGGGAATGCAAAAGAAAAAAAAAAACACAGTCAATTGAGGAAATGTTTAGAGAAGGAACATATTAATGTGAATGTTTAAGTGAGGGCAATCAAGTGTGAATATTGGAATATGTTTTTATCAGCATATTAAGAAAACAAATCTATTTAAAAAAAAAAGATAATCTTTCGGATAATATCAAATTTTTTGAAATATTATTGAGTTTTTATTTCGATCTATTGAAGGTTTGATAAGCAGTTTATTTTGCTGATCAAGTTCTTTAGGGAGAATCCTTGTTCACCTGTATACACAAAATCAAAACAATCGTGAATATCAAAATGGTTTTATTAATAGAAGATTAGAACAAAACAATTTTTCAACATCTGCCTATCAACTTTTCTATTCCATTTGCATTAATGCTGGCACGAGGAAAAGGGAGGGAACAGTCTGAAATGTATCGTAGATCACATTTGAAATTTGATCTTACAGACTCATCAACCCTTTCATTCAAATTGAACAAGTGGCTCGGGGGTGAACACTTGTACAGTGAGGGACAATATTAAGTCCCACCCATGAGTTTTCTACTTGTGATTATTTCATTGTTTTTATAAAAGAAAATGAAAATTATTATTGGAAATTTTCTAGATTTGAATCATCAAAGTTTCCATTAAAAAAATATACAATATTTAAAAAAAAACAATGAAATAATCACAAGTAGAAAACGCATGGGTGGGACTTAATATTGTCCCTCACTGTACAAATGAGTTTTGAGATTTCGTTGCCAGCAATGTTTTTGCAAATGGAATAAAACGTCCAGTCAAGGTAAAGGTCTCAAACTTCATGGTAATTATGTACTTAAATTCTGTAAATAAACCACCAACAAAAAACACTCACAATTTGATTTAAAAAACACCATTTTGGTATTCACCCTTGTTTTGATTTTATCATACTTTTAAAAAAAGCCCTCGCATAGGGGTATGTCTTAATAGTTAATTAGGGGGCTTACAAAAACGATAAGCAATTTTCCTTTTAATGCTCATCAAAACAATAATTTTTATTTCGCGACGAATTTTTCGAAAAAATCATGTGATAATAATAAAATTTTGGAATTTATTTCTCGAATAAAGTTTCTTATTAAGCTGATAATTTCCAAACGAAAATTTACTTGATAAGTATAAAAATCAAGTATAGAAAAAAAAAAAGTTAATTCAAAAATCAAATTTAATTTTTATAATAAAAGATGAGTTTTTTATACCTTTTTCCCTGAAGCCGCACTAACTTTAGATTTTTTAACGCCACGTACTTTCTTCATCTTATTCTTACGCTCTTTTCTTTGTTTTCTTGTGGCTTTTTGTTTTTCATAAAGCCCGTGCTAAAAAAAAAAAAAATTATTTTAATAAGTGGAGTTGTACAAATAAATTATATGTGAAAGTTTTTTGTGTTTTGGTTCAGGTAAAAATGATCAAGAGATAAAACAATTTATATTTTTGTGTAAGATTTATTGCTGGACGACTGCAGCTACAGTTTCGATGTTTTGATATTAACGTGTTCTTTGAAAGGCTATTATTATTGAAGTTATGGGAAGGATTAAAATAAAAACGAATTTTTGAAAATTATTTAATCTCTCGGCTATCCTTCCCATAACTTCAAACAAAATCAAAAAATGAAGAACTTCATCAAGGCTATTATTACTATATATATATATATATTTTTTTTTTCTTAAATATATTTATGTGATAGCCTTTAAATATGTTTTGTTAATATCTAGCTTAAAATAATGTAATTTTTTAAACTGTAGCTGCAGTTATCCAGCAAAAAATCTTACCAAACATAATAAACTTTCTCTTATTGTAACAAATATTTTTTCTAATTATTGAAAAAATTATAATTAAACCGAAATAATGGTAAAAAGGATAAACAAAAGTATTTCAATTGATAAATTTGGATAATAATAATAATAATATTTTTAAACAAATAAGGATATTAGTAAAATATTTTTGGAGATTTGTATATTTGGGGGGCGGGGGGCGCTTGGCCCACCCACAAAAAACATGCTCACAACCATGGGCGTACCCAGGATCAAATCTAGGGGGAGGGGGGCCAGATCATGGTCGTCCAGATTGTGACATAGCTTTTGAGAGGGAAAAGCCTTCGAAATAAAGGCCTATAAACCCTCGAGTCCTAACAAAAAGAATCATTCCCCGTCGCCATTCACCAATTTTGTTTCGTTTCGTCACTCACTTTATAAACATTTAATTTTTTTTTTTTTAGCTTCTGGGGGGGGGGGGGGGCAGCTGCCCTCCGCTGGATACGCCCATTCTCACAACTATATTAAATAAAGATTTGTTTTTGCTTTAAATGGTCTCTAAATTTTTAATTTCATCAATTAATATAAGGGAAATTTATATTTATAGAATTTAAGCAATCACAAGTTTCCATTTAAAATTTTTCTACTAAAAAATAATAATGATCAAAAAAAAATAAACACATGTGTCCAGTGAAATTTATTATAATTCTCACCAGGGAGGAGGATATTATTAAAATTATATTTCAAAAAATATACCTCGTTTTTTCTTCATTTCCATTATTTTTGATTAATATTCAATAAATACCTGGACAACAATATATAGGAATATTTACTTACGGGGGGGGGGGGGGGGCATGGGACGTTTGGTCCACCAAAAACATACTAAAAAAAAATTGTTCAATAATTGGGCCTCTATTAAAAAATAATAATTTATTTGAAACGTTTCGGAAGTTCGTTTATTTAAATGAATATAACTAAATACACATGGGTTATTATTATTATTATGGGAGTTTTTAATTATAAACCACATTTTGTATTAATTATTTATATTTTTAATAAATAATTTAATACAAAATGTGTAATAATAATAACACAAACCACAAAAGCTTTAATAAATACACATGGGTTGCATGACTATGTGAGTAAATGTTGTATTGCTAGTGTTTATTATTATTTTTTAGAGGCTCAATTATAGGATGCATCCTCTTTCAGTCCAAACATATTATCTATACCCTCGACCAGCTATTTTAAATAATCTTTTATTATTTAATAAGGCGAATTTAGAAGATTCTACTTAGTGCCGAGAAAGCAAGTTTTAATTTTTGTAAAACTTTTGGACAAATATATAAACAAAAGAGTTACACTTTATAAAAAAAAAAAGAAAATATGTGTTGATTTCTAAAATATACTGTTTTTAAAAATAATGTCGAAAATTTATTACTTGAATCAGAATAAAACTTTCGATCAATTTTTATGGGGTCAATAAATAGTAAATAGATGAAAATATTATTTACCCTTTGAAGCCTGTGTTTGGGTTCAAATTTCTTGGCAAAATCAAGAGTATCATAAATAAGTCCAAATCCTGTTGATTTGCCTCCTCCAAAGGCCGTTCGGAATCCAAAAACAAAAACAGTGTCTGGTGTGCATTTATACAATTTGGCCAATTTCTCGCGAATTTCTGTTTTCTTCACAGACGCCTGGCCTGGATGAATTACATCTACGACCTAAAAGCAAATTCATTATAATTAGTAATTAAAGCAATTGGCTTCGGAAGCATTTTTACTCACCATTTGTTTCCGACATAAAAGCCGGTTGGTCATAAATTTCCTTGTTCTAATAGTTGCTGTGCCTTCAGCCTAGAAAAAAAATATGTTTTTCTTTAGTAGAGTAAAAAGATAGAAATAAAAAGTAAAATAATTAAAACAGGAGAGTGCATATGTAAAAAGTGAGGTTGGGTTTATATACCATTTGTAGATAATTTTTGGAATATAAGGCAATTATATATTTTATAAAAAATAATAATATAAAAATATGAATAAATGAAATAAAAATATATATAGATTAATTTGATTTAATTGGATAAATCAAATAATTATGAAAAACGTACCATGTTGGCTTTTTCCTAGCAAGGTATAAAAAGAGAAGAAATGTTTTTGTTGAAAACGATTGCAGCGCTGTTTCGATCGTCACGCCATCTTATTAAATATGGCAACACCGCATATAGAACACAAGTTGAGAAAAAAATCAAGAGTTGAACATTTTATTAGCTATTATTCAATTTTAAAAAATAGAGACAAAATTTGAATAACTTCAGATGTTGAAAAAAATTCTTTGAAAAAAGTGAAAAGACATTTTGGGGTTTTTTTTAAATATATCCAGTGTTGCCTAATTTCATTGGCGCTAGTGAAGTTCGCTCTTGTTCTCATTTTATTAAATAATTTAATCATTCTTATTCACATTTTTTATAATTAATTAATCAATCATTATGATATAAAGATGTTTGCTATTTAATATTATTATAATTTTTTTTTTTTAAATAAAAATTATTAGCGGCAAAATCAAATTTATTCTTAGAAAAAATTGGTATACTTTTTTTTTTAATTTAATTTTTCAATTTTTTTTATAATTATAATTTCATGTGTATAGAATTGATGACAAATACCGTATAAAAATCCTAGATTAAATTTAAAAAAATAAATAGTAGATCTAAAAGGCGTAGAAATATTTTTCAAAAAGTTGAAAAAGTTTTTAAATTGCCTAATTTTGAAATTTAGTTTTTTTTTTTTTCTAATTTAAATGGCGCTATCTAGTTGGCCACACTCGATGCATTTCCTTTTCCGTCTTCTTCAACTACAAGGATGACGTCACTCGAACAAACTGCTCTTTACTCCAAAATGGCGTTTGTTTCGGACGGTCAAGATTATTCTTCTCCTACGAAACGAATCAAACTTGATGAAAGTACCTTAGAGCTTGATAGTAATGCCGAAATCGAATTTAGGACATTTGCTACACCCTTAAAAACGATAAAAGGGCAGATGGAAGGTAAGTAAACAACTTAAATATGATTGAAAATGTTGATTAATTTATTTAGGCAAGATGGCGGCGTCGTTATGTACAAAGGCAAAGGCCGAAGGGAAAGCTTCGCATCGCGGGGGTGGGGCTTCCTGACAAGCTTTCTAGATTATTCCTTATCTATTTACATTTCATTATTTATTACTTTTCGAAATATTATTATTTTTATTCGAATATACAGGAATTTTCGATTTTTTTTACATGGTTATTTCAAAGACCGGCAAATAGTTGGATTTTCATCGTGAATATGCAAAATAAGAATCGATCTGACAGAATGAACAGAGCCTCCATATTTAAAGTTTTTACACATGTTGGGAGCATGGCAATGTTGATATTTATGTGTCACTTCTGACACCTGCTTTTTACATATAATTGCCGCCAATTTCATTTATATCTAATTATAACAGAATTTATAAAAACTTAAATTTATTTTTTATTCTCATCAATATAAGTTAATTTTTATTTTATTTTAAATTTTAAATTCGGATTTTTGCCGAGTTCAAAATTTTTGTGTTACGTAAGAAAAAAAAACTAAGGGAGGAATTTTTTTTCCGAGTCGATTAATAATTTTATTAATTAGTTCAATTTTAGAGCGTTTGCTAATTTTGACACGGCCCCTCTTTTGACACTTTAGTTGATTATAAACTTGGCGCTTGACTCACTCTGATAAATTAAAATACAATAAAATGCATAAAATTTAAATTTGAGGAACTGCTTGTCAAATAACCAGAGCTTAAAACATTCATTGAATATTTAATAATTGTCTCATTTGTATTTTTTAGCCGGACCATTTATTGTCAACTCTGAGGTTACTAACAGCGGCGATTCTGGATTTAACGAAAGAAATTCGACACCAGGAGATAGTGAAAATAGTGAACCCGGCTTATCACTTTTAGATATATCATCACAAAGTTCTCAAAAATCGGACGAAAGGTATAAACATTATTTTTTTTTATTATACCTACTTTTTATATGAGAGAGAAAAACTCTAAATTATATTTTTTTTAAATTGGAGTTTAAATGGAATTCTCGAAATTAAATTTTTATGAATTCTGAATCTTTTGGTTAAACGAAGAAAAAGTCAGGAAACAAGAAAGTTCATTCAGAAACGAAATAAAAAATTATTTTTGATCAACTTGCTGATTGCTGAACCTTCTTGGTTTCTGATTTTTAAACAATTTGACTCTATTCCGAGAGGCTATTAAATTCAAATATAAATATAAATTATAAACTTTAAGTCTAATGTAGTGTAATTTTTATTGCTCTTGATTCTTCTTTCTATAGTTTTTCCTAATTTTCCAAAAAGTTATTACTGCGACAAAAACATTTATTTCACCTTTAACTATCAGAATTTTTCTGCGGCTCCCTGTTTAAATTGGAATGTTTTCACGGCCCTGCTGTAGCAGAACTTTGCTTCACAATTTGGAAATCACTATTTTAAACTATTTCCCATTTGATAAACAAGTTAAGTTCTGAAAATTAAGATTTTGCCACAAAAATATCAAGAGATTAATTTTATTATCAAAATGTTATGGTAACATGAAATTGAATAAAAATTTCTAAATGAAGAAAAATCAAAACAAATTTGTAGATTTAATATTAACCGAGATAGGGCCTATAAAAGTTTTTTTTTTTTTTTATATATATATTTCGAGAAACTTTGGACTTTTTTCAGTTTTTCGCTTATATCTCGTAAACTAAGCATATTTCGTCCACCATAGAACAATACAAAATTGTAGATCATTAAATTTGCTATAATTTGGTTGGTTTGGATAAAACGAATTGTTGTTGTGACTGTTGAGTTGATCACGGAAGGGTTGCAAAACAAAAGCAGAGACGGAATGTGTAGATCCAATATTAACCGAGATACGGCCGATCAAATATTCTATTTCTATTACATTTCGAGAAACTTTGTCTAACTTTGGTCGTCATCGGCCGTATCTCGGTTAATATTCTACCAATTCGTTTTATCAACCAAATTTTATCATATTTAATGCTCCATAACTTTGTATTGTACAATGGTGCACAAAATGTGTTCAAAAATTTTGGGGTTTTTGCAGCCCCCCCCCCCCTTCAAGTTAGCAGAGCATTCTCGAGGTCGAAAACTTGGTATAGACATCCTAGAGCAGCGTTTTCCTCCGCAGGGAGGCGCGGATCAGTCTAAAGGGAGGCGCGAATATTAGCAACAGGAGCAATTTTCCAAATGATTGCTAGTTTTATAAATAAGAATAAATAACAAGTTGAAGAGAAGTTGCTGTTGATGTTATGGAATGGAAAAGAGCAAGTAAAGAGCAGCAAATAAAGAGAGCTTTTGGATGCCAAATGCCGAAAGGGAGACGTTTCGGACAAAATTTTATTTGCCCATCCTCAGTCCTTGTAGGCTTATAAACCAATTAGGCACAAAGTTGTCATTGTTGTTGAGGCACGAATTTGTGCACATGTATATTTTTTTATTTTTATAAACAACAATGACAACTTTGTGCCTAATTAGTTTATAAGCCTACAAGGTCTGAGGATGGACAAATAAAATTTTGTCCGAAACGTCTCCCTTTGGCATTTGGATCCAAAGCTCTCTTTATTTGCTGCTCCTGTATTTGCTCTTTTCCATTCCATAAGAATAAATAAATTTTGTTTTTGAGCATTAAAAATTTTTGTATAAAATTGGGGGGGGGGGAGGCGTCATACGATTAAATATTTTCAAGGGAGGCATTGTGACACAGAGTTTGGAAACCACTGTCCTAGAGTATCCCCAAATAACCTGTAAAAATGTCTACAAGCAAACACATTATTAATAAATAAATATTGTCTATATGTCCGGTGTTCATATTATTTTGTCTATCCCCTGTATATTTCTTAATTCTTTCAATCTATCGTTAACGTTTTTGTCCAGAGTTTGTACCATAATCAGAGCTGTTTTGTTATTTAAAATGTTTAGTGCAAGATGCTCTTCCGTTTAAATGAAACAGTGCCTGAAAAGCGGTGGATAGAAAAAATAAAAGAAAATATACTGGCTTCACCTTTTGTTTTTCTCAAACATACAAGGTTAAAAATTATCAAAACAAATTTATTTTTATTTTATTTGTTAACTATATTTTTTTTGATAATAAAAGTCAGTAAAAAAACAAAATTATTTTTTAGTTTCTTAAACATTCGAATTCCTTTTAACACCCAAATAAAAAAATCTTAAAAATCAAGTCGAGTTATTAGATATAGTTTTACAAACTGTGAAATTAAATCAAAATGATCTTGTGCTGCGGGCATTAAATTTATTTCAGCAAAGAACTGAGAAAAGTATAATATATTATCAGTGCATGATGGCATAAACCGAAGGTCTTTTAAATCAAAAGCCTCAGTACTCACGAATTATTGTTTTAACTCACCAGACTGTGCAAATAGTAGTTGGAAGCAGTCGGTCTTTTCAGTCCAAATAAAATATATAAATATAAATAATTCATATATTAGCTCCTCTTTTAAATATTTATTTTGAATATAAAATTACAATTTTTCAATTTATGATTGTCGAGCAAAGTCCATTATATATATATAAAGGTATATACATACAGTATAACTAGTATATATATATATTGGCATTATTTAATAATATGACTCTCAAATAAAAGTTTTTAATTTAATTCCTTGGCTGCTACGTCTCCTATACCCAATTTAAAATTATTATATCCTGTCATTTAGATCCTCTCTGAGGAAGGCTTACAGCAGAGTAGCCGAAACCCGTCGGTCTGAGATCTAAAAGATTTGAATAAAATAAAAATATAAATTATATATATACACTTGCGAGCAAAAAAATCGACTCAACCCTCTTGCGGGGTTTTCTGACCAAATATCTTTGCTATTAACTTATTTTTTAACTGAGAAAAGTTTGTGGCGTTGGAATTAGTGAATGGACAGTAAGAAAAAGACTTAAGCAAGCTAAACTTAACAAAAACGGCCGGCTACTCGCCCAAAACTAAAGGCACGCCACCGCCAAGCGCGACTTCAATTTGCTCACGAACATCACATTTGGTACATTGATGAATGGAGGCAAGTTCTGCTCACTGACGAGTTTAGAATATCTTTGAATGGCAGCCACAGAAGAGGATGTGTCTATAGGAGACCTGGGAAATGATTTTCACAGTGCTGTATCGCCCAAAATGTCGTCTATGGCTGCAGCTCGAGAATGACTTGGAAGGCATTTCTCTCGATAGGAAAACTGCTCGTTTTCGAGCCTGGTAGAGGGAGAGAATTTGGATTGACCCCTAAGAAATTCGTTTCCGACATTGTTATGGACCAAGTTGTTGCGTATCCAAGCTTTATCGGCCACAATGTCATGCTGATGCATGATAATGCTCGCTGCCTCACCACGGTACTTAGAAGTTGGAATACGGACGATGCACTGGCCTGCGCTCAGCCTAGACATGAATATTTGTATAAAAAGCTTAAACGAAGGATTCGAGCCAGGAATTTAGTACTTTTCAGTGTTAAGGACTTCAAAGCGGTCCTATTTGAGGAGTGGAAGACGATTTCTCAAGATCAGGTCAAAGAAGGGATGAAGTCAATGAGGAATCGCTTACATCAATTATTAAATAAATGATAAATGTTTGGAAAAATTTTATGAATTTTTGTTTACTTTGAAAAGTCACCTTCCGATTCTGATCATTAATTTTCATTTTTTTCCTTTTCTTCCACATTATAAATTGTATTATCGAAATTAGTTAACGAATTTTAATTAAAAAAAGGTACTGTATGAAAGATTAGGTCCCATACTTTGTAAATAAAATTTATTTTAAAAAATAATAGTAAATAGCAAAGATATTTGATCAGAAAACTCGGCAAGAGGGTTGAGTCGATTTTTTGGCTCGCAAGTTTATTATATTTGGACTGAAAAGACCCTTCTCCTTTCCAACTCACAAATTATATTTTCCATTTTGTGAATCTATATAATTAGTGCCAATAACAAGACTTGATTTGATTGTCTTGTAAGTCATTCAATTCAATTTCTATTAAGTTTCTTTAGGTAAATTTATTTTAACAATTTTTGTTTGTGGGGGTTGAAAAGTCAGACATAATTTTATCTTATTAAATTTGTATATTATCTTTTTTTTGCATATTTTTCTTTTCTCCTATTTAAATTTCATTCTATCTTGTTTTGGCTTTTTGAAAGCAGAACCTTTCTGGCTTTTCATTCCCTGATCATCATTTGTGATGCGGAAAGTGAAAAAGGACCTCTTGTAGGAAAATTTCACAAATTGAGTTATTGATATTTTTCATTCTAGATAATTTCCTGAACATTTTAAGACCAAAATCACTATGAGATCTCAAAAACTAAAAACTTTAGTAATCAAAAGTTGTGTTCACCAGATTTTTTGTGTCGAGATATATTTAGTTTCCGCCGATATATTAAAATTCAAGAGGTAAAATTTATAAACATGGGAAAATATGAATATTTTGTTACCATGGCAATCATTTCTTCTATCTTCCCTATGAAGTACAAGAGTAAAGTGTGCCTCAAACAATTTTGAGAGCAAAATGAGAATATTCATTTGAAAGAGCATCTAAAAAATAATTGATTTTTGAATTTAAAAAAAAATCCTTGGAGGGAATTTTGAAAAAATCGAAAAAAAAAACTGAAAAAGTGTATCAGTAAAGTACTAGTACTCTTTGGCCGATTTTGTTCAAAAGCTTCTTGTCACGTCCCAGGGGGTGCCTAACTTAAATATAAAATTTCCACCTCCTAGCTCTTTTCGTTCTTGAGATATTTTGTTCACAGACAGACCATGTCGCAAAAACCATCAAAATCTCGACATCGAATTTTTGACGTAAATCCATTACTTTCTCTCTCTAAATATTAACATATATAGAGTTAAGAGAAAGTTAAAAGTTAGAGCCTTTCAAAATTATTTCACCGACAAGATCCTTTCTCACTTTCCGCATAACATTTATAAAATTAAATCCTTAATTTCAATTTCACATTGTTAATTTTTAATTTCCATTGTCTTTATAGAAACAATGAAAACAAAGATGATGACAAAGATGAAGTATCATCAACTGTCAGCAATTTATCTGAATTGAGTGGATTATCCGAAATAAGTGGCCAAGATTGGAAACCTATGGCAGGTAAGTTCAATTTCATATACAATCTTCATCATATATATAGCTAATGAAAAGATTAGCTAATCAAATCCGGTTAGGATTCATTCAAATATTGAAATAAATTTTCCATTATCTTCTAACTCTCTTTCTAGGGGTGAATGGTTCGTTTTTATTTATCCGATCTACTTTCATTAGAATTTACTATTTGGAAACGAAGAATTGAACAACATTATTCAGATCCATTCTATATCAATAATTTTCATTTAAATATAAATGAAACTTATAAATTTATATTACCAAGAGCTCTTCAATTATTCTGTTTTTAATCTTCATTCAGATTTATGAAGAATATATATATATAATATATATATACAACAAAATAATTTTCAATAATTAATTATTGAAAATTTTCATTAAAATTTTGTTAAAATACAGGTCTGAAAAATTCACTAATAAGTTCTTGATTCAAGGAATTTAATGGAGTCATGTTAATATCATATTATAAATAAATAATTCATACATCTATTTAACTTTTAAACGGCTTAAATTTTTTCATAAATATCTAGCCGGGAATAATAAATATTTTTTTAATAGAGGTACATGTATTTGTCTAAAGATTTATTTATATTTCTTGAACGGGTGGTCGTTTTGCGTCATTTTTTTTTTTAATAATATATCTCTTTAAAAGTTTTTTATGATTTTTTTACAGGTCCAATGAGCTGGGTGCAGAAACAAATGCTAACTGGAGCAAACCCAAGATTGCTATTACAACAATTGTTTGTTGATGAGAATTCAATTCCAGACACAATAAATGATCTCACTCTTTGGAAAATTATTTTTAACATGTTAAGTGAGCCGCCGAGACGTCAGAAATTGCGTCATATAAATACTTTATCGGATGTTATTGGACTTTTGAAATCATCACGCAAAATTATAGTTCTCACTGGAGCTGGAGTTTCAGTTTCATGCGGCATTCCAGACTTTCGTAGTCGTGACGGAATATATTCCCGTTTGGCGATCGATTTCCCCGACTTACCGGATCCACAAGCGATGTTTGATATTCAATATTTTAGTCAAGATCCACGTCCATTTTTCAAATTTGCCCGTGAAATTTATCCCGGTCAATTTAAACCATCACCTTGTCATCGATTTATTAAAATGTTGGAAAAACATAATAAACTTTTAAGAAATTATTCTCAAAATATTGATACACTTGAACAAGTTAGTGGAATTCAAAACGTCATTGAATGTCATGGTTAGTACTATTAATTCTATTTAAAATTAGAAGAATTTTATTTAAATTTTAAAATCTTTCCAGGATCCTTTGCAACGGCTTCTTGTACAAAATGTAAACATAAAGTTGCTGCAGATGATATTAGAGCTGATGTTTTTGCTCAGAGAATACCACTTTGTCCAATTTGCAATGATGGCGAATGTCTTGTCGAAGAGGATAACATTTACAGAGGTAAAAAATATTTGAACTATTTTTTTTTTTTTTTTTTTTTTTTGAAATTTATGAAACTTTAAAGGGCTTGGAGAGGCAAAGCTGTTCTCATGTTTTTGTCGATAAGATGGCGTTAGGGGTCTTAAAAAAGTTATACATAAGCCCAACTATTATGAAAATCTGCCAATAGATGGCATTTCATTTAATTATTATAGGTTGGATATTAATGATTTTTATATTTTTAGATTTAAAAAAAAATTAAAATTTTCATAATAGTTTTTTTTTCCCATTTCTATAAATATAAAATCAAAATCGTTGGAGCGAATTTTGAGAAAATCGAAAAAGCACATCAGTAAAGTACTAATACTTTTTGGCCGATTTATTTTCGCGTCTCAGGGGGGTGTCTAACTTGAATATAAAATTTCAGCCTCCTAGCTCAATTCCTTCTTGTTATAAATTGAACACACAGACAGACCATGTTGCGAAAATCACTTTTTTGGGCTCAGGGGACCCCAAAACGTATTACAAATCTCAACATGGAACTTTTGACATGAAACCAATACTTTCTCTTTCTAAATATATATATATATATAGGTAAGAGAAAGTAAAAATCTGTAACCCAATAACCGCAGGATCCTCTTGTTAGTATATTTTTTAAACGATTCAAGTCATAAAAAAGTGCCAAAATATAATTTCTAGAATCTTATATTTTCGGAATTTAATATCCCATCCCTAATAAAACCGATCTATCTTAATTATTAAAATTAAATGCCCATAAGGGAAATCAAATTTTAATTCCATAAACCAAAAATCTAAATAAATAATTTAATTTTAGGAAGAGGAATAATGAAACCAGATATAGTATTTTTTGGTGAAGGATTACCAGAGATATTTCATTCGTCAATGGCAAAAGACAAAGATGAATGTGATCTGTTAATTGTTATTGGATCTTCATTAAAAGTTCGACCAGTTGCCCTTATACCAAGTAAGAATTCATTTAATTTTTTATTTTTTTGGTAAAATATTATCTTCTAAAATAATATTTCTTTTTTTAGATTCAATTCCTGCACACGTGCCACAAATATTAATTAATCGAGAGCCACTTCCGCATTTTAATTTTGATGTTGAGTTACTTGGAGATAGTGATGTTATCATCAATCAAATTTGCCACATGTAAGTAATTTTTATACACTTCATATTATATACTCGTATATAAGTAACACCCAGGCGTTTTTACATGTGATTATTTCATTGTTTTTCATTGTTTTTATAATAGCTGATGAAATTCTTTATTAGAAAATCTTTTTGCAGAAATTTTCATTACAAATTTTTCATATTAAAAAATCTGGTGTGACTAGTCGCACCTTCGGTAATGGAAAGTTGTGTTCTGTGCTTGTCTAACCAGATTTTTTGTGTCGACATATATTTTGTTTCCGAAAGTACAGTACAGTACAGTCATTAGATGAAATTGTACTGCCCTGAGTCAATTATCACATTAGGCACAAAAAAATAAATATATTGTATTGGTGATAGAATAAGGAAAAAGTTTAATCTTGAACTGAAAACTTTTTTCCCTGATGTTATATCCTAAATTAATTTTAATACCGGATACAATGCAAAATATATGTATATGAAGACCAACAGCAGCTCCGAGGGTGGCTTTGACCAAAGCCGAAACGTCAGCTGTTGAAATAAATTTTTAAAGAAAAAATTCTGGTTGCATTTTTCTTCCAACTTTCATTCTGATAAAAGTACAGTCAAGATGTAAAATTTATAATCATGGGAAAATATTTATACTTTTCCCATGGCAACCATTTCTCCTATCTTTCTTATGAAGTACAAGAGTAAAGTAGTCTTCAAACAATATATAAATAGTCGATTTTATCCAAAACTTGACATTTAGTCATTAGTGTTAAAAATTATCAATATTTTAACGTCGTATTTAATGCATCAAATTGGCGTCTTTAACCAAAAAGTAAGGTTATGATTTTGACAGCTTTGAAATAAAAGCAACATGTTAACGTCATTGTTAAAACTTGGTTTAGAGAAAAGCATTTTTTAACGCTTACGATTACGTTAATTTTAACGTCCGTTTTTAGAGAATAGACCTGAATGTTACCTAACTTAACTATAAAATTTGAGTGATTCGCGTCACACATCTTTTTTTAAATATCATTAATAATAATAAGTGTATTTAAACAATTTCAGATTGGGAGAAGGTTGGAATGAAGTTTGCTGGATTCCCACCTCATTAGGAGAAGCTAAAGAACTTTTACCTGCAACTTCTTCAAAGACTATAACAAACCGATGGGAGATTGGATTAACACCGACGACAGTTGAGATGTCAGAGGCTGATTCGTTGCACATGTCCGTGGATTCAGCGGACAGCAGTAACGGCGGCGCCATGTGCACCATATCCAAAGAGCGCCATTCAGATGCTACCAAAGAACGACACATGTCAGTAGATAGTTCAACTAGAGATAGCGGTTTGGGTTTCCTAGCCGACTCACCTGGTACAGCGGCAGGACTTGAAGATGTTTCACTGCCACAACAATCTCAGATGCCACAGCCAAGCACATCTCATGCGCCTGTTCGACAGCTTGTCTCCCTTGATTCGGCTATCAGTGATGGTAATAATAGTGTAAGCAGCAGCGATCTCAGTAAACCCGATAGTACAAGCAGCAGCAGTAGTCGGCACATGTCTATTGATGAAGAAGATAATCAACAAAAGACGAGACAAAGCTTCCGATTTAATAATGAAGATGATGATGAAGATTTTGATGAATTAAGAGCTTCCTGGGGAAACAGATCTCGAGAAAGTTTATCTTCACGCCTTCCAGGTATTTATTGTATATTTTAGTTAATTTAAGAAAACACCAGGATATGGAAAAAGTCAAATAACAATATTTTTAACAAAAAATAAATTATTTTATTTTATTACCACCGGTTTCGATCATCTTTCTCTGACCTCTTCAGGCTTTGATATAAAAATTTTTTTTAAGTTTTCCAATAGAAGACAAAAAGGATTATTAGGATGCTAAAAACATAAATTGTTATTGTAGTATCTAAATGAAACTTTTTGTCTTCTGATGTAAAAAAAAATTTTATATGTAAGGCTAAACTGGCTAGAGACCGGTAACAATGAAATAAAATTACTTTTATTAAGAATTTGTTGTTTGAAAGTTTTCCTGGTCTTTTTTAAACAAAAAATCTTAAACAGATTCATTTAAGTGGATCGAAAGAATTTTTGAATATTAATTTCTATTTTCGATTGATCTAAAATACCAACAATCTATTCACATGAACTTGTTCCTAAAATTGTGTTTCGTGATTTTACTTTTTCGGCATCTTATTTATTTAAATTAATTGATAGTATTAGAGTGAGGTGGATAGCTGAGTAGATCTTGTAGTAAGGAAGAAAGAAAAGAGCGATTGCAGCTAGGTTTATTTCTATTTTATTTTATAGGCTTGAAGTGATTATTAAATGAAATAAACCTAGCTGCAATCGCTCTTTTCTTTCTTAATTGATAGTAATTAAAATAATTTTATATAATATATTAGATTCAAGGATGCCGAAAAAGTTGTCACCAAAAAGTGAAGAAATGCAGCTGTTAATTAAAATTTGTGAAAATTTTGTGACATTGAATCAGATATTATTATTCAATCAAAAGTGCTGGTCCGTCTTCTGGCCTTTGGAATTCGAACCTGGGATCTCCAGCCTATCGAAGGCTTCGTCTTTTGATTAATAATACATACCGGAATTTTCAAAAATGAAATGTTGACAGTAACATTTTATTCATTGTAAAAAATAAATTCTATGATAAATTATTTTGATATTAAAATTAATCGTGGGCTGTTTCTGCTGAATGTTGAAATTGATAAATAGGAGAAAAGGCCGGCTTGTATTTTGATATTATAAAAAAATCTTTATCGAAGATTCGTTCCATATTTTAAATGCATTTTTTCACAAAATAGAATCAATAATTATAATAATCCCGTGTCGAAAAAGTATAAATTCAATAGCATCATTGACCAAAAACGTTCTGGTGTGTTAATATGCCATGACAACTGAAAAAAACTCATCCACAACAAACTCGCCTCGAAACAGATGAAGCTTGAAATTTTGTTTATTGCATACACACACATGCTGCTTTTCTTATTTCTGTCTAAAACTAGATATATCTAATTCAACGAGTTTGAAAATAATAATGCATTACTTTAAATGGAAATTTTCATATCTTTGAGTCAAGAAAATTTCTACATTTTTTTAAGAACATTAAAGTAAACGCATTCAGAGAAAGTTTGAATGGGATTTGCTTTTGAAGCCCATTATGTTACTTACTATAATCTAAATAAAATTAGTTCACCTCTTAAATAATATGAAAAATTTTGTTGAAGCATTATTTACAAATAGCACATAGAATTTATTCCTCACTGCAAAAATAAAAGTAATAAAGTTAACTAATAATTTGATATTAAATAAAGTGGCCTTTTAACCTTTGTATCGCTTTTATCCTCATCCGCCCCTCTTACGAATTATCTTAAAATTTCTTTATTTTAATGTTATCAGACACGTTGCTAGATAACATCAAAAAATAAATGAGCAATTTAACATTATTTAAAATTTTTAAGGTTTAAAAAAAATGAATAAAAAAATGGCTTAAAAAAATTTTGAATAAAATATTACTTTTGTTAAAATGAAGTTAAATAATTAATGAATCATATTCTAATGAAATATTAAAATTATCGTTTAAGAAATAAAAAATTTTGAGGTGATTTACCTGATTTCGAGCTCCTCTAACATCCAAATAAAATTATAAAAACAAAATGTTTTTTCTGTATTCTTTGTTTTATGTGTCGTCTTTTAATTATTAAATAAACAATAATAAACACCAAATGAATGAATGATTAATTTTATTTTGGGCTAACAAAGAATATGTTACTGTCTCGTTTTCTATGATAAATCACTTTTTTGGATTCCTTTATTTTACCTTTCTCTTTATTAAAGTTCGCGGAAATTCATTTTGAACCAAATATCTCTAAAAATAACGAAAATTTTGAAGAAATTTGAAGATGAATTTAACCTTTAAAAAAGGTATTTTAATTTACCCTTTTTTGAGATTTTTTCTTGATTAATTGTATATTTATCAACTAAATAAACAGCAATTGAATTATTTTGGTTGTGATTACTAGAATATTAAATAAATTATGTAGAAAAATTCTTTAAAATTTTTTGTTTATTTATCTGCTATTAACGGTATTGAAGCTAACTTCTTGTTAATAAACCTAAATCTCTTCCCTATGGGTCGTTTTGATAACTTACCTACCCCAACATTAAAATAGCCTCCCTATGGGGAAATACATGGTGTTTGTCCTTCAGCTATTTTAATGCTGAAGGACAAACACCATGTATGTCCCATAGGGAGGGCTGAATATTCATTTTAAGGTACAATTTTAGCATTCAGGGATCCAGAGGCGGCTCGAGGCCATCGGTTAATGTTGGTCGGTTCTATTTTAAATTAAAAAATATTCAACAAGTAGAGGAAATGAACTTTTAAAACACTACCATTAAAATAAGCTCACATTGATTTATTTCAGATTGGTTTTCGTGCATTTTTTTTTTTTTTTAATATTTGTTGATTTCTTTGTATTTTTTTACTAACATAAAGTGAGCTTCAATATTCTTGAGTAAATGAACAAACATTTTTAAGAATATCTCTACTATATTTTATTTAATACCCTAGTAATCACAACCAAAATAACTCAATTGCTGTTGATTTATTTAATAAATACAATGGATTAAGAAAAAAACTCGGAAAAAGTAAGGTAAAACACCTTTTTTAAAGGTTAAATTCATCTTCACAGTTCTTCAAAATATTCGTCATTTTTAGAGATATTTGGTCTAAATTGGTTTTCCGCGATCATTTTTAATTAAGAGAAAGGTAAAAGAAATGAATCCGAAAAAGTCAAAAACAAGACACTAACATATTCTTTATAAGGTCTTTTTTCATAATTATAATTTTGCTTTAATTTGTTCTTCAGATAATACTTACTTCCATTCACCGCCTTCACGTTACATCTTTCCCGGAGCTGAAGTATACTCGGAAGATGAACGATTATTAGAGAGATGTTCGTCAGTAAATGGAAGCAGCTCATCAAGCGGCGAGGGCAGCGATCTCGATGAGCATGACGAGGATCCCGAGGAGCCGGAAGAGCCATCCACGAGATCCTCCGTTGAGGAGAGCGACCACGAAGAAGAAGGTATTCCTCAACTTCCTGCTCCTGTAGGGGACGGCGAGCCAGCGCCTGATGTCTCTGGCTATTGGCATGATATGATCGAACGCGTTTTCCAAAAATCCTCATAGTTCTCTTCTCTTTCATCACCCCACTCATACATCCACATCTTCTTTCATCTATTTCTATTTTTTATTTAATTATCTGTTCTTAATTAATTTTTTATTTTTTTATTATTATTAATAAATAATAATTTCTTTCTAAGTTTATGTTTTTTTGGTTTTGTTACCATTTATCAAAAATTAACATGTATACCACATGTGAAACCAAAATGCTACAGTATTCTAAAAAAAAGATTAACCGGGATTGTAAATAATTCTTTTTAGTTATTATTGTGTATATACTATTATTATATTAATAATGACGATATCTAGGAATTAAAACCCGTTTTCAACTGATAAAAAAAAACACACAAATAGCATGCTGATTCAAATATAGTTCAAAATGCTGCTCCGTCACTCGCTACTAGTTGGTATTACTATTAAAAAAAAGGATCTTTTTAATCTAATAGATGGGAAATTTCAATTGGAATTGCGTCTGTGCTCAATTGATTGATTTATTCAATTATAATCGGTTTCGAGCTCATTCTTAATTCTCATTGCGATGCCATTCGAAAATATTTTTTTATAAAAAAATGAGCACAGTAAAATGTACAAACAAATTTTTGCAGGCTTAAGCTGTTACTTTCATAAAAAAAATATATATAAATTTTAAAAATTTGTATAAAAAAAAATATAAAACTTTTAAGTGTCAGTTTTAAAGGGTTGTGTAATTAAAAAAAAAAAAATTAAGAGATTATTAAAGTTAATGCGTTTATAATTTACCTCTAAAAAATAAAATAATATTAAGTTGGGTATGAATGATGATGAATGTCTATAAAAATATTTAATTGTAAATAATGAAACATGTCTGTATATTATATCACCTCACTCTTTTTATAATTATATTTAAATTAATATTTGTATCAAATAGATATTAATACATTTCAAATTTTATGCCCCAAAAAGGGCTTTATCCTACTCAAAAGGTCAACTTTTGATGTTGTTAGTCTTTATTCTCCGCTTAAAGACAATTTATATTTATGTTATATTTTTTATTTTTTTATTTTTTTCTTTGGAATACACTTAAAATTCGTCCTTAAGAGTGTTTCTTTGTCTAAGTGTGATATGTTTTTAAGAATGGAATGTATATGTTATTATTAGGAATACATTTTATTGTATTATTATTATTGTAAGCAAACACCAACGACTGACGTTTTATTGTAAGTTTGGATGTAGACTGAGTTATTATTTAAAAAATCATCATTGCTTGGGGCTTAAAAATTATAACATTTTACTGAATCTTCCCTTAATTTAAGGGAGATAAGAAGCCTTAAGTTTTTTGATTATTTAATTGGGCATATATTTATATAATTAATAAATAACTTATTATATTATAATAATTAATAATTTAATTAAATTAAGAGTACACGATTTTGTTTAACAGTATTTGTTACTATTTATTTATGATTTTACTTTTTTCCGTGATAATTATTTCTTTTTCTTTTGTTAATTTAAGAGAACTGTTAAACAAGAATTGTGATTATTATATTATTAGAGCCCCTAAAGTAAAAGTTTCCAACCTTTAGAAGTGAGAGGATTTTTAATACAGGCTTTTCTTTAATGATTTATTTATTTTACTTCAGAAAATCTAAGATCTTGTACTTCATTTTCCGTCTAACATTTGAAATGGTATTTAATTAAATTTTTTTTTTCAAATATGTTTTTATTATCAATCGTTTTATAGACGAAATATTTTTTATATATATTGGTGAAATTTGATAAATTCTAATTCAACAAAACAATTACTCTAGGCTATAGGTTTTAATGGTTTGCTAAAATTAAAATTAAATTAACGTTTTATTAAAATTAAAATTAAATTTAACACTTTATGTACATTTCAGCATTGCTGCCATCTTCAGAAGTGATTAACGTGAGTTGGCACTTTTGAAGATTGCATAAATTGGATAAATTTTATTTTCTTTAAGGACGTAAGGCAGCCAGAAGGTTTACCTTTTTCCCCTTCTGGCTACCTTCCCAAACTTTCAGAAAAGAGATTTCATTAGAAAAAAATAAGTTTTTTGAATCCTCTTTGTTTATATAATAAGTAGTAATATGATTTTAAACTAAAAAAAAAAATATTTAAGATTTTTGGATCTGATTTAATTAATTAAGGTGTAATTTATTTAAAAAATGTTGGAAACTTCTACTTTAAAGAGATTTTGTGTCAAGGTGATATCAGTTTGGACTTCCAAGAAAATATTTGGTGTTTATTTTATAAAAGTTCATTTTGGACGAATATTCAAACTAATATTCTCAATTAATTTCAATACTCCTCTAATTTGAACTTTAAAATAAGTGTGGGTGTGTGTTCTAAAGTATGAATGTATATTTTTTATTCCAAGTCTACCAAAAAAAATATTTCAATGTTTTTTAAAAAAAAATCTCTCGTTCCCACCACCAAATGTTTTAGCTTTTGCATTTCAAACTTGGCTTTTATCATTTTTTTTCTTTCTCATTCATTCCTTTTTAGAATATAAAAGAAAAATATCCACCGAAAGCAATAAATTCATCAGCAATTGTGTTCTTAATAAATTATTTAAATCTTTGTTAAAATAATCAAAATTATTCATTTAATTCAATAAATTTGACGAAATTCATTTATATGTATATATAACTTGATGTTTGCACGAAATGATCACAAAATATCTTTACTCTCCATTAAATTCAACCATTTTTTGTTAATTATAATTCTTCGATTTGGTGCGTTAACTGAACCGAATTTGACAGTTCGCTTCAGTTTAGTAATCCGAACCAACCATGTGCAATCATTTATATATATATATAATTTTATGTTTGCACGAAATGATCACAAAAAGGCGCAACAAAATATTTTTACTCTCCATTAAAAATTGAATTCAGTCACTTTGACTTAATTATAATTCCTCGATTTTGTTCATTTCGGTTTTAGATTGCTTTAATCTAACCTTAACTGAACTGAACTTGACAGTTCCCTTCAGTTTGGTAAATCCGAATCAACCATGTTCAATCGATCCTTTGTTAAGAGAGTAAATTTATTGTCATCCTTTTATCACTGTTTGTCATTGTCATAAAAGCAGCATAACAAAATTGAAAGACATACTAAATTTCTCTAAAACCCGGCTTAAAATGACAGACTTGAAAAAAACTAAACATTTTAATCTTTAAATAATTCTTTACTGATTTAAAAATGAAATTCTATTAAATTTATTGAATTAAATAATTTTGTTTATTATATTGTTAAATATTAAAAATAAATATATATATATAAATATTGATAGAATAGTTAGTGCGTGAAAATGGACTTAAATCAATTTGGGCTATCTATATTTATAAAAAAAATTTCATTTTGAAGTAATAATTTCTTATATAACAACTGTATGTCAACAAAGGCGTGAATGAGTTGTGTTTTTTTTTACTTTTAAGTGAAAAGCAATTAGGCTTGGTTGTTATCTTATTTATAGTAAAGATGCATTTGTATACTGAATAGGTTTCTTTTTCGGTCGCAAATTACCTCAATGCATCTTTGAACTAGTTAATAAGGGCAGGGAAGAATTTACTTCAAATAACATATTTTTCTTCAATTCTTCTCTTTAGTAGAATAGCAAATTAGCTTTGATAAAATATTTGGTTTTATTTTTTTCTTTTTTCCAATTTTGATTTTATCTTTTTTGAAGTAATTTAATGTTGATCAAAAAAAAAATTTTTCACAATTAAAAAAACAAAAAATATTTATATTTTCTGATGAATACTGATGAAAATAATAGTTATAATTCATAAGTTCCTGTATTTTTTTTAACGAATAACATTAAAATTTTAAAGATGAATCTTTTAAATTTTTTTTTATTTTCCTCTCGTTATCCTTTTTTTCTTTTCTAATGTTAATTTTTGAGTTGATACAACGATGAGAGTGACACACTGCTTTTTTTCTTTCAAGTATGACTGAATAATTTTCAATCTTTAGACCATTTTGCGTTCATCAACCCCCGCACTGATGTACGCCTCGTCTAAGTAATTAACAGTAAGACCATTTTGATTTATTAATTAGTTTTCGAGATATAAATGTGTTAAGTCTAGACGCCTCGAGAACTGACTTTTTAGATCACAAGTTTCATATTTGCTGATTTTTGTGTATGACCCTCTCCCACGCTCAAAAGCAGCGTTTCGTAAAGCTTATTAGCCTTTAATTTTTTGCTATTAATCGAAAAATTAAATGTAAGGAGTTTTAATTATATATATAAATAAAAATAAAATGCAAATAAGAGGTATAGATATATCAATTTCAAATGAAAAACTTTGCCCTGAGATTTGACATGAGGCGCCACGGAAAAATTCTGATATATTAAGGTCACCTCAAACCGAAAAAGTTTGGAAAGCCCTGAATTAACTCATTTATGCAAGACGAATCTTAATTAAATCGTTTTTTTTTTTTTTTTTTAAATAAAAAAACATTCACACTTTTTTCTCATTCACACTCACACTCACACACACATTCACACAGTCTTTTCGGCAACTTAGGCCATTTAAGACTTTGACGATAACCGTTGTAATATATATTATCTATTGTGGGTTCAGGCATTTCTATTTAAGCCATCTGGTATCCAAATGGCTTAAATAAAATCATCGGACTGCCTGGGTCCGAACCCGCGACGTTTGGTATAGGAGGTAATTAAATCGTTGCTAAAACCATTCTAATTGTCTGATTGTTGAGTCATTTCTAGGTTTTTTTTTTTTTTTTTTTTTTTTAAAACATTCACACTTTTTTCTCATTCACACTCACATTCACACACACATTCATACAGTCTTTTCGGCAACTTAGGCCATATAAGACTTTGACGATAACCGTTGTAGAGAATATATCTATTGTGGGGTCAGGCATTTCTATTTAAGCCATCTGGTATCCAAATGGCTTAAATAAAATCATCGGACTGCCTGGGTCCGAACCCGCGATGTTTGGTATAGGAGGTAGGCACGCTACTTACTACGCCAAACCCGGGGGCCATTTCTAGGTTCATAGTGTTGCGTGGAATTGGCGCCATGAGCATTTTTTTCTTCAAGTATATAACAATAGAATAAATTTCATGAATATAAAATATATAAAATTACTATTAATTTAATTTGGTTTTAATTGATTTGTTCCAATAATTAATATGTTACAATACAGTATTTGTTGCCTGATCAAAAAGACCGAATTTGTGAGGGTTCCTTTTTAACGAAAAACTGGAAAAAGTACTTTTTTTTTAAATCGTTTTGTCTCTTTCGGCATTGAAGGACATTTAAACCCCGACCCTATTTATTTCAATTGATTGGTAGAAAAAGTGTTTAAATTTTAATAATCACAAATCGTTGCTAAAACCATTCTAATTGTCTGATTGTTGAGTCATTTCTAGGTTCATAGTGTTGCGTGGAATTGGCGCCATGAGCATTTCTTCAAGTATATAACAATAGAATAAATTTCAAGAAAATAAAATATATAAAATTACTATTAATTTAATTTGGTTTTATTTGATAATGAAATTATTGTAAAAAGTTTTAAGATGAAAAAAGTATTTTCTACAAATGTTATGGATTGATTGAGGCATTAATAGTCAAAAACCGAACAAGTAAGTATCAATAAAAATAATAAGAATTACTTTAAATATTAATTCATTTTAATAGGCTAGTTTAATTAAATTTTAAATATATACCTAGGTTAAGAGATTTTTAAGATCGAACCTGGTTTATTTATAGACTGATCGAACAAATCTCTTTATTTAGACTCATACGTTCTCGTTTTTTTCATGCTTCATGGCCATCCCATCATTTTATTAAAAATTTTCGTTGCTTTTTATCAAAAGGGGAAACAATATTAAAATTTACTAATCTGTCAATCATCTTCTATCTTACAAGGGGACGGCCAAGTGAGTATATCACGGATTCGTTTGAAAAAAATTGAGGTTATACTTTGAGCCAAAAAAAATAAATAAATACCGAAAAATTTTTCGCGCTTTCAAGTAGTTTCTATTTGAAACATTACGTAACAGTCAGCTGTGGCTAGGTTGGTAGCGTCGCCGACTGGTAAGTATGTGATCCCGGGTTCGAACGACGGGAGTTTGCATTTTTTTTTTATCTTTTTATGTTATTGTAACAAACAATATATTTAAAACTGTTTCATATTATTTTTTTTCATATTTTATTATTTTTTTTTTTTAGTAATTAAATTTTAAAATTTTTTTTAAATATCCTTATAAACTGCGCTAATTGTCGCCTACTTATTTGTTTTGCATGTTTTTATGACTTATATATATATCACCCTACTTCGTGTGGGGGTAAGTGTACAAGTAAATTAAAAAAAGTAAGTTATCTCTATTCGCTTGACTGTACATAATTTTTTTTTTTTATCAAATATAAGCAAATAAATTTTTTATTAATTTCATGTATTTATTTAATTAATGGATTATTTTATGCCTTCCTTATTTCTTCATATATTTAAATACTGTAATAAATGATATTTTCTTCATGTATTTAAATTAAATTTTAATTTTAAGGTAATAAATAAACTCGAAAAACAATTTTAACAAAATTTTAAAATTTAATTACTAAAAAAAATAATATGAAACAGTTTTTAATATATTGTTTGTTACAATAACATAAAAAGATTAAAAAAAAAAAATTACATACTCCGTCGTTCGAACCCGGGACAAAATACTTATCAGTCGGCTACGCTACCAGCCTAGCCACAGCTGACTGTTACGTAATGTTTCAAACAGAAACTACTTGAAAGCGCGAAAATTTTTTCGGTATTTATTTATTTTTTTTTGGCCAATCGGGGCTCTATGGAGTAAAACGCCGAAACACGTGAACATTTTTTTTGGCTCAAAGTATAACCTCAATTTTTTTCAAACGAATCCGTGATATACTCACTTGGCCGTCCCCTTGTTAGTAAAAAATTTAATTTATCCTTGATGTTTATATTATTATTATTATCATCGTTTTTTATGCAAATTAGGAAATTGTATATTTTTGAGTTTCCTGTTACCATTGGCCAAAAGATTTCCTACGTTCCAAAATGTCAAGCACATTTTTGAATTTGACCTTCAAGAAGCCTAATTATTATTATTGATTTGGTGATTTAAATATTTGCATGATTGCGCAATCAATTCTTTGAAAATTCAGATTTAAAAGCTATCAATTTTGTACATTTAGCTGTCCGTTTTCGAATTCAAATAGCCCAAATTACCATTGATCCCACCAAGGGTGGAAGAATACGTCTTCAAAAATAATCCTTAGACCTCCCAGAGTCAAATAAAATTTAAATTCAAGTTTAAAAATTAATTAATAAACCAAGGTCAAATAATTAAAATAATAATAATACCACTTAAATTTAACCCCCCAAAAATATTTTCAGATTTTATATGTCTCAAAAGATGAAGATTTGGTATAGCCATCAATTAGCGAGATGAGAGTGTGAAAATTCATTTGTCGTAAAGTGATAAAACGTCATTGATGATGATAATTTGGGAATAACGAACTTATCTCCTTTCCTGGAGAGAGAGAAAATAATAAAGGAAAGAGTTGAATTGGATCGATAGCTGGGAGAGACGTCACTTGCATGCGCACACGCAAGCGCAGAGCACCAAGCTGACAGGATTCTTGGCTGAGGGAACCAGCGTGGTCAACCAAACTCGATACTGACCCCTCTCTGACACGAAAACGGGGATCATCACCGTCGAACCAAGGAAAGCATTTATAAGTGCAAAATGAACGGCTGCTCTCTCGGCCTCCTGGTAAGCTGCTGCATTGATTGTATTATCATAAAAAAATATCAATTTAAGAACACCACCCACTCATTTTTATTGCCTTCATGTTCACTACCAGCTGGTTCAAAGATTTATTTCAAATTGTAAATATAAATATTTACTATTTACCTGATAATGACATTTATAAATAGAAGTCAAATAAAAAAATGTTAAATTTTTCCATGAAAATTCTGTTGAAAATTAAATGTCAAATCTTAGAATTTCATCGGACTTGATTAGCCGACAGTATTAAACAATTGTTAAGCTTCTAGTCAGAGTGTAGAGCAAATTCAAATTGTTCAAACCAATCAATTATGGCTCCTTCTTCAGAGAAAGACATATCAAGGATAATAAAAGCTAAGCAAGAATTTTCCTCCTTGAAATAATCATTCTCTGCTACACCTGACACACACCTGACTAAAGAGATGTATGATATATTCACAAAATACGTCAAATAAAAGTTTGTTCACTTTTAATGTTTATTTAAAAAATTTTCTTTTTTTTTTACATTTTTGTTTCGTTCTGAATGTAAGGAGCTAAAGCCGGGTCCACACTATGTAACAAAACAGGAAACATAACAAGTTAAGTAACAAATTTGTTGTACCACTTTGTTTTATAACTTGTTAAATAATAGCAGAGACATCCAGACCATGTAACAAAACAAAATGAGTAGGACCTATGTGGAAACTGTTATTTAGTATTTAGTAATTAAAATGACCTCAAACGTAGAGGAAGTGATTTTGGCAGCAGCAGCTTGCGTGATTTTATGTAGGCGGCGGGGAAATAATCGAAGATTTTGGGTACGGCCATCGTTAAGAGCTCGAGGCACATATAGTGGGACAGCTCTTTTACATGATTTAACAATGGATGACGTTGACCCATTGTCAGGAAACATTACATGTGACGGTAGTTTTAAAAACTTCCTCAGGATGACAAGTTCTGATTTTGATTTTCTTATAAATGAAATTGGCCATAAAATAGGCAAAAAAGACACAACCTTTCGAGATGCAATATGCAGATTTAATAACAAGTGAACAAGTGTCGACGAGTCGCAGCGTGTTATAAAACCAAGTTTTATAACTTTCTTTGATCTTTACCGACACTTGGGGATAACATAAAACTTGTAATATAACAAGAAAATTGTTGTATCACATTGTAATTTATAACATTTTTACTTGAATTTCTCTAACAAGTTATAATACTTTGTCATATAACCTGTTTTGTTACATAGTGTGGACCCGGCTTAACACTCAAAATGGGCCAAAGAGTAGGCTACTGATGCACTTTATCAGTTTTTTTCCGTTTTCTCAAAATTTGCTCCAACGATTTTGATTAAAATTCATAAATCAAACTAATTTCTAAGCAATTTCCTTCAATTATTTTTTAGATGCTCTTTAAAATGTATATTCTTATTTTGCCATTAAAATTTTCTGAAGACCTCCTTACTCATGTACTTCATAGGAAAGATAGAAGCCATGGAAACAAAATATAAATATTTTCCCATACTAATAAATTTTACATTCAAATGTAGCATACTATCGTAAACTAAATATATGTCGACCAGTCACACCAGATTTTTTTTTACATGACGTTATTGTTTTAGACATTTAATACATTTTTCAATCATTCTATTTTCGTCTGATATCTACTGTGAAAATTAAGTGTAATAATAATGATAAAATAAAATTCAAGGGCAAATAGAAATTAAATTTTTCTTTTTTAATACTTTTCTAAGCAATTTCAATAGATTAGATTTCCAAACTGAGAGCCGAGGTTCTGCTGCAGAGGTGCCGTGAATATATTCCAATATTTAACAAATAGACCAAGGAGCCGCCTTAAAATTCTGCTAATAACGCAAGGAAAAAAGAAGATTTAAGGAAGCCAAAAAAAGATTGGGTATTTCTGGGGTAGAGGTTTCCAAGTCTTCATAGCTCCAATATTAAATTTAGTTAAAATGGCCATAAACTTAGTGAGTTTTTGGTAGGGAATTTGGCTGGGGGGGGGAGGGTGCATGAGACCAGCCATCCTAGCCTAGAAGGCCTCATATTGTCTCAGTTCTTCTTGGGGCAGGGAGTCTTCTGGGGGGAACGCCCCCCCCCCCCCCCCGGATCCCCTTAGTTAGCCCATGCAAATGGCCCGTTTCAAATATATTTATATCCTAATTTGGCCCTTGCTGCCGAAAGTTTGGACACCTCTGGTCTAGATTAATATCTTTTAATGACATCCCCAATATTCTCAAGTTTTATAGATCTTAAGCGGCCCATATACAACATACAGTTTTCCCGTGCAAAAAACTGTACAGTTATCTGAACTGAAGGTGTCTGGAGTACTTCACTTTTTCCATAAACTTTACTCTCAGTTCTCTCCGTTTTTTCCTTCAGAAATATTCTCCGAAAAGCTGTGGATCTCTCCCTAACCTGGATAGAAAAAGAAGAGAAGCAACCTGCTGTACTTAGTATGCCGCCGCTTTTTTAGGCGATTTAAATATGTAATGTAAGATGCGTTCCACAATTCGGGTAAATTATGATAGGTCTCGGTGAAACTAAGAAATGCATCTTTTTTGATGATTATGAAACAGTAATTTTCATATATTTTATTAAAATAATTTATACTGTTCCCCTTCTTGACATTTTATGGGCAACACGCTCCAGCGACACAGCAGAACTGAACGATAAACTGAGGAAACTGCGAAGTTAATCTGTACAAAAGTAGAAACTTTTGCTCAGGCCGCTTGCCTGCACAAAAACCTGCGTTAACAGTTTCCTCAGTTTATCGCTCAGACATGACGTCACACGTGATAAACTGTGTGTGTATGGGCCACTTTAAGAATTCTGAACCGAATTGATTTCCTCCAGATTATCTATGAAATTGGTTTTTATATTTGTCTTTTTTGCTTCATTTAATATTCTTTGAAATTCACTTCATCATTTTTAATTAATAAATGAAATTGTTGTTTCCAGGTGGTGGTCCTGGTGTTGTGCAGCACAAGTATCATCTCCGCCGTGGAAGATGTATTTGAATGGAAGCATCACGATAACCGAGAGTTGCCCCGAGTGTTGACTAGTATACATCGTCGATGCCCAAATATCACCCGTGTCTACACACTTAGCGAACGTTCCGTTCAGGGTGTTCCGCTTTATCTCATTGAGTTCGGCTCTCGGCCCGGATATCACCAATTATGTTAGTAATAAATGAAATATATAAATCTATAATATAAAAAAGAATTGTATTAGAATATGTTTAATCTACTATGTGATGGGTTTATTTTACGAGAGTTAAGTTTCACAAGAATATTCGTCGTTTGATATTAACAATAGAATTTAACTATTTTTTTTTAATTATCCTTCATTTAGGCGTTTTAACTTATACGGGGTGCGTCACCAAAATCCAGACAATAAAATGTTTTTTTGGGAAAAGTTGTTTATTACAGTCAACAATCCTCGCTTTAGAGCGCGAGCATGCCGTCTTCAAATGTTCTCGGTCCATGGCCGCAAACGTTGCGGGATATTGAGATGCCTGGTCTTGTTGGTTTGTCTCTCGAAAACACTCTACACGTGGAAGTCGAAAGGATTCAGGTTGGGTCTTAAGAAGACCACAAATCCTTCGATCAAAAAATATCCACTTTTTCAAGGAGTCAATGTTGGATTGAATGACTTGTGTGAGCAGGTGCATCGTCTTGTTGGAAGATGTATGGCCTCCATACATCCACGGATGTATCTTGAGTACCCGAAGAATCTTAAAATCTTGGTCAGCGTTCTTGCGTGAAGACTTTCTATCTACCCGCTCTTCCATTCCAAATTTGACTCGGTCATTTTGAGATTATTAATTTCTTACCGACGTATCTAGTTTACCTTAGCGCCAATTAGCACCTATTCCTACTAATATACTGAGAAATTCAATTTTGTCCAGATTTTGGTGACAGACCCTAAATTTTTATTGTAAGGATGGCAACGGGGGGACGTTCCACGCGATGGTTACTCGAGGCGATATCCCACCGTAGTTGATAAAATTCAAAAATCAATTATTTTTTAGATGCTTTTTAAAAAAAGTAATATATATTCTTATGTTGCCATTGAAATCTTATGAAGATCTTACTCTTGTATTTCATAGGAATTTGATGGAATGTGGCTGTGAGATGTCAATTAGTGTGATGTGGAGGACAGCAGCCAGATAGGTTCCTCTATTAAATAGAGGCTACCTATCTGGCTGCTGTCCTCCACATCACACTAATTGTCATAGGAAAGATAGGAGATCTTAGTGGGTTTGGTCTTAAAATGTTCAGGAAATTATCCTCTACAATCAAATATCAATAATTCAATTTGTGAAATTTCTGTCAAGAGGTCCTTTTTCACATTTCACAACAAGTCTAATGAATAAGAAGTAAAAAAATCAAAATTTAATCTTGATAGAAAAAATATATTTTATTTTTAGTTAAGCCAGAATTCAAGTACATCGCCAATATGCACGGCAATGAGGTGTTGGGACGTGAACTTTTACTTAAACTAGCTGATTATCTTTGTGAAAAATACCTGGCTGGCGATGCTGACATCACACGTTTGATCGAAACAACTCGAATTCATCTGCTACCAAGTATGAATCCCGATGGATGGCAGCTTGCCACCGACACAGGCGCTAAAGATTATCTCGTTGGAAGGGCCAATAATCATAGTGTGGATCTGAATAGGAATTTCCCTGACCTCGACCGGATCATGTTTGGAAACGAACAAGCGCATATCGATCATAACAATCATCTGTTACAGCAATTGGAAAGACTTTCACAGCCGGTGAGTGAGTGAGTCTTTTAAAAATTAATTAACTCGATACAAATGTAATATAATTGATTACAGATAGAACCTGAGACTCGTGCCGTGATGCGCCTTATCATGCAAGTGCCGTTCGTTCTCTCGGCGAACCTCCATGGCGGGGACCTCGTCGCCAATTACCCTTATGACGCGAGTCGTTCTGGAGCTGCTACCGAATATACGCAAAGTCCAGATGACCAAACCTTCAGGTCATTATCATTTCATTTTCAGAGAATTTTAATAAAATTAGATATATTCCGTTCTTTCACATATTTCCTTACAAGAAACTCAAAACTTAATTATTCGGTAAAATAAGTTATATTGTGGATTGTTGATTTTAACATCCTGGCTCTTTATTATCAATTAAATGCTTTACTTTTTCAAGGTGTCTAACATGTAGTCTTTGCTTAAGACACTTCCCGATGAGCTAGAGGTGTGAAATATTGATATTCAAGGGTCATTTTTGATGACAACAATTGTCTGAAATTGTTAGATCAAAATAGAAACTAATGTGGTACTTTATTTGAAACCTCACGCGAATTTAGTTGAAGTCTCACGCGAAAACTTTGAAATTTGATATTTATTGGTCTATTCCTTTTTTTAATACTCTATCTGTAATAAAAAAGTCTAAAAAGTTTAAAAAAAAATGCTTTTATTTAAATTACAGAAAAGTAGGTTTATAGCTGGATAAAAGTTGTTGATCTTCAGAGCTTATGGGCTGTCAATATGAGATAAATATCATCGACTCAATTATATAATTCATACCAATAAGTTATAACTAAAGTATATAAATATAAATCAATATACAGAGGTTTAAGACAATTGAGTATATTATTGGAAGAGTAAGTCATATGGTGCGTTTAATCGACGATAGGTAATTAAATGATATTTATTTAGCCCATAAGCTCTGAAGATGGTCTCGACTGAGTCCGAAACGTTAGCCTAATGGGTATTAAATGAAATAAATACTAGCTGCTTTTCTTTCTTCATCCTGTTACTCATCAACTTATTTAAATTAAACTAAAAAGAGAGAAATAATTTCATTTTTGTTGTTCAAATTGTTGAATATTAATGACTTAAAATAAAAGCGTGGGGCGCCATTGATATCTTAAGGGGGGAGTCTCCAATGAGTCGTTTTGAAGGGACGATTATTTGGCTAAGAGATGGCGACAACGTCGCTCCATTTCTAGCCCCTGCCAACCTATGTCTATACTTAGAGCCTAGGAATCCCCTCGAAGCGCCCACGCTTTTATTTTAAGTCATAAATATTCAACAATTTGAACAACAAAAATGAAATTATTTCTTTCCTTTTAGTTCAATTTAAATAGGAGCATTTTTTTAAACAAGTTTTTTTTATATTTTTTTTACTACCAACCAACTGAATTTTAAGTTTAGTTAAATAGATCTCAAAAAATCTAAATATAATTGATGCTACCACAAAGTGTTTTGAAGTTCCTTTAGCTCGGTGTTTCCTAAAGGGAGGCAATTTTCTAATAATTTCTTCTTTCAACATTCTACGGCCAGATTTTCTAGTAGGTACAGTGAGTGCCACAATTAAGTCCCCACCTGATAGCTTTAGCCTTAAATATATGGTATAGTATATGATAAATGGTGAAATAATTTTAATGACCGAAAGGGTAAAACGTAAAATCTGGTACAGATGATTTTATTTTACCTTTGCAAATTTAAAATTATTTCACCGTTTACCATATACTATACCATATATTTAAGGCTAAAGCTATCAGGTGGGGACTTAATTGTGGCGCTCACTGTACATCAATGATCCACTGATCAACTTTAAGAACCACTGTTTCACCATCTTGAAAAAACTCTTGTATTTTATATATAAATAAAAATTCATTATTTCAATGTTTATTTTTTAATAACTCAAAGATGTTCGTTTTGATTTTAGGCATTTAGCTCTGCAATTTGCAGCATATCACAAAACAATGTCGAACCCGAACCGTCCAGGGTGCGATCTTGATGGATATAATTTTGGCAAACAAGGAGGCATCACAAATGGAGCAGCTTGGTATAGTGTGCGCGGAGGTCTGTCTCAATAATATGATTCCTAAGGAGAATTTTATATTAATGAACAATATAATTTTTTTTTTAGGCATGCAAGATTTCAATTATCTATCATCAAATGATTTTGAAATTACCCTTGAACTTGGATGTGAAAAATATCCTTTACAAGAGAGGCTGGCTGAAGAATGGGAAAATAATAAGGATGCTCTAATCAATTTTATGTGGCAGGTAAGTAGATAATAATAATTTTTATTTTTTGGCACTCTTTAGATATATATATATCTTCAAAATTAACTCTATTAAAAAAAAAATCATTTTTTTCCTTAAAGGGCTTCAAGGAGGGCACATTGAATCTTTAGCTTAAAACTACTGAGGAATTTTTAAGTATTTTTTTATTAGGATTTTTTTTAATGATTTAAATTCGTGAGCAATTTATATAACTCTATTATGAAAATTGTAATTTTTTTCTAAATCTAAAATCATTAATATCCAATCTATAATAATGAGGGGAATAATGGGAACAAAGTTAAAAATAAATTTCTTATATATCTATTAATAAAAATTAACGGCCAAATAGTTCAGCACTCTTACAAAAGATGGCAGGCTTGTCTAAAAGTCGGCATTATCAGATCACGTATAAGTCTATATTTATATATTTTTATGCTGTTATAAATGATATATAATAATATTTATAAACTATTCAATTATTAAAAGATCAACGAAAATCGAACAAATATATAGGATTAAATATAGTTCTACTATCCTGCCATCTTTTGACAAATTTTCGAAATAATTGGGCTTTTTGGCTAACTTTTTAATCAAGTCCCCTAATGCCAAAAACATCGAACAGCTTTGCCTCCCGAAGCCTCCTAATTTGAAACTTGAAATTTGTTTGCAGACTCATCTTGGAATCAAGGGCAGAATTTCGGATGCCGAATCAGGACGTCCGATTTCTAATGCCATAATTCATGTACGAAATATCACAGATGGCCGTGATGATGATATAGAACACGATGTTACCTCCGTACATGAAGGTGATTACTGGCGTCTGCTTACACCTGGGGAATATATCGTTTCAGCCTGGCACGAAGGCTTTCGACCTCTGAGCCGTCGAGTCACCGTCATGGATCGACCACATCAAGAGGCGCAGAGAGTCGACTTCCAGCTTAGCAGAGTCTCTTTGGTTAGTTCCTTCTTTATATTATTTTTTAACAATAATGGTAGTTTCTCAGGATAAAAGGCAAGAAAATGCAACCATGATTTTTTCTTTTAAAGAAATTATTCTGGAGGATGTGGTGGTATGGGCAGCCAAGTTGACAAACAAAATTTGTCGACGTTTCGAAGGCCGGTCGCAATCTTCATCAGGACAAAAATTATATCATTCATCATTTTTATCCTGATGAAGAGTGCGACCGGCACTAGATTTTTTTTATATTCGAATAAAAAACTATTTTTCCAAATTTAAGAATTAATTTTTTTCCAAAGAAGCTCTCTCTAAAAACAAAAATTAATAATAAAACTGATTGTTACGACAAAGAACTTGTCCATTACGCCGTAAGCCATCCATATATGTATTTAAATAAAAAGTTTAAAAAGTTTAAAAGTCAAGTGGCCTCATGTGCCGAAATGACATTAAAAAAATTACAGGGCTTTTTCAAAATTTATCAAATACTAAAGAATAGAAGATAAGTGTTATCGTAAATCAATAAACAAACTTACAATTTTATTTCTCAGGGAAAACAGAAAAAGAAAATTATTAAAGTTGAAGAAACAGAATCTATTTATATTGTATATAAAAATAAAAATGTAAGTAAAAGTGTGCGCTAGCTGTAAGGGCCTACTAATCAAAACAAGTGTGTGCTTTACTAATCTGAGAGACTAATTTCCACAAAGTTTCTGCACAAGAATTTTCATTAACATTTGGTTATGACTTATTATTTTGCTCCTAATTTAAGAGAACAAGATTTGAAGAACTTTCCACTCAGCACTGACTCGGATTTCCTACTCCTTTCGAAGATTACCTTCCACCGAATGGCGAACTCCTTTCCTTTTCTCTCAGGGACCAGATATAATATTTAATGGAACTAAACCAGTGATTTATTAATAAATTTAAAAGTTCCGATAAATTAGACGATGACAAGAATAAATTACAAAATAAATAAATCAAGCAGTAATAAATTCAAAGACTCGCATTGATTAAACCTGCTCTGATAACATCAAAATAAATGACTGAAAATTTTTATTTATTTTTTGAATTTTCTGAATAATTCAAATAATTTAGAAGAAAAACAATTTTTCTTAAATAAATAGGGAAGGCGATTTTAACTTGATTTAATTAAGAAAAAAAATGGCTAATTATTGTGGAATTATTGTATTAATTATTTATTAAAAATATAAATACTGTACAACGTTTCGACTGCTTATTCTGGAGTCGTTTTCAAGGACTGTGCGCATGCTCCGATTCAAGTGAACTAACCTCTAAGGGACCGTTACATGTAATTTATATACAACGATGTTAGCACCATCTACACTCATTCCCATGAAGTTAGACACAATCATTAAAGCAAGTGTTTACAGAAAAAGCATGATGTTACAATAAATTTTACTATATTAAAAAAATCAAATTCAAAAATCTTATTGTAACATCATGCTTTTTTATGTTGATGATTGTGTTTAACTATATGAAAATGAGTGTAGAATGCGCTGACGTCGTTGTATATAAAATACACGTTACGGTCCCTTAGGGGTTATTTCACTTATGTCGGAGCAAATGTAGAGTACTTGCAAACGACTGAAGAATAAGCAGTCGAAACATTGTAGAGTATTTATATTTTTAATAAATAATACAAGATGTGGTCTATAATTAAAAACTCCCATAATATAATAATAATTATTATTCAAACCACAAAAGCACATATGGCTAATTTTTAAGAATTTTCATCCCTGATTTATCTTTCTAATTATTTTTCAAGCTCGAGAGAGTTCCAGAAACAGGAGGCCCAAATTCCGAGTATGAAGAGAATTACGAAGAAATGGTTAGAGAGAATTTAGTGGCGAAACTACGAAGTCAATGGGCTGAAGAACAGAGAAGAGAAAATGCCTTGCCTTGAAGAAAACAAAAAATATCACCGAAATCTTTGATCTTTCTCTTTAAGAAGAAAAACAAAAAGAAAAAAATCAAATAACACATTAGTTTCTATTTATAACAAGTAGAATAAATAAATCTCTAACTTTAGAAAATAAATAATTTTCACTTAATAAAATTTTTTGGACGTGTTTCTCTAGTTTTCACATTCACTGTGATCTAGAATTTTAAATTTATTGACATATAATAAATATATATATATCTACGTTTCATGCAATAATTGATTTATATATCAAAAGAAAAATTTATTTTATCTCCTTATCGAGCTTAAATAAAAATTATATATTTATTAATTTTGATTCAGAAAAAAAATATATATGTATATAACAAGTATAATTAATATGAAATACTTTATGTGTTATTTATTTTTTTAAGATAAATTTTAAGGAATTTACACATAGAGTAAATATTCTTATTATTATTTAAATCCTGAAAAATAATAAAATTTAATATATTCTAAATATATTAGATTTTTTTTATAAAATCCTAGAAAAAATCCCAAATATATTTTCTTTAAGGCGCTTCAGGAGGCAAAGCTGTTCGCATGTTTTTGCCGTTAAGATGGCGTTAGGGGTCTTAAAAAGTTAGCCAAAAAGCCCAACTATTACGATAATTTGCCAACAGATGGCAGGATGGTAGGGTTATATTTAATCTCATGAATTTGTTTGATTTTAGATGATCTTTTAATAATGAATAGTTTATAAATATTATTATATATTATTTTTTATAATAGCATAAAAATTTTCCAACAGATGGCTGGATGGCAGTATATTGTTGAGATAATTATTAAATTTCCAAAATATCACTTACCAGGAGACTGATAAATTGAGTGTTTCCATGCTGATAATGATATAAATCTAAGTTTAAATAAATTTACATTTAAATGTTCACTTTTTGAGCTGATACATGCCAGGGGACTGACTTTAAATTTTTTTTATTTCAATATTTATCATGTGTGCCCAAAAATTATTAACTGATGTTTAAAAAAATCATTATGTTTGGTAGTCACTGAATTATTTGAAATTACGCGAAGTTTTGTAGAATGATCCATATATATATATATATGTAGACCTATATCTTTAAAAGGACTCATCTAATGATAATAAGGATGCAACTAATATAATTTTAGTACTCGAAAATCTTATATTATAAGATTTTTGAAGTCCATTTGACTTAAAATACTTTGGTATTTGTTGTCCAAACTTTATTAGTAATTTTAGGATTTTTTTATATTAAATTATACCCCCCCCCCCCCTAGGTACGCCTAGGTTTATAACCTTTTGTTTTCCCTTTTTTTGAAAAATAATTATATATCTCTAATCTATTTATTATCAAATACTTTGCCAACATATCAATTAGTTATAATATTAAATTATGGAAATGCATATTTATTTGGTATAAATCACATCTATTTTAATATTATTATTAATAAAAAGACATTCCTTCACTCTTATTTTTCCTGTTTCCTTCAAGTACCATCTTGTCTGATTCCTCAGGTGAAGAAATCTCATCGTAAGAGAAGATCAATGCCGGAGTTAACATCGACCCACGCATCTCGTCATCTCTTCTAAAAAAACAATCCTCTAAAGGTAAATTTCTTCACACCACTTATTCAAATTGCATAAATTTTCCTCTTATTCGAAAAATGATCGATTATATTTTGAAAGTAGAATGATATTATTTAAACAGATATTAGATTTAAAAAAGAATAATTTATCCCTTAAACGAAACAATTACCTTCTAATATTGACGAAATATAAAATAAATGATGATTTTTCAAGTAAACGAAAAATAATTCATGATCATTTTGTAATTTTATAATTCAAAATCGAAAGTGATTTTATTTTTTTTTTTATTTAATTTGAGAGCAATGTGAAGAAATATTCAACCTGAAAAAGATTTTTTTTGTTTATCAATATTCATTACATAATGACATAAATATTTGACAATTTACCTCTAAAAGACCATCTTCCTCCAAATCGGTACAATGAATTGCATTCTGGATTTTATTTCTTCCAAATCGCGCTCGTAGAGTATTTGGTTTCAACATTTTACCAATATCCTAAAAAAAATTTGAATTATTTATATGCGTGATGGACAAAGAGATCAAAAAAAGGAAATATAAAAGAAACGCTCAAAAAGTTATTACACTTGCAAAAGCGTATCTTTCTTATTAATAAAATCACATACTGGGTCCGTAGGTCCGGCTAGTTCCCTGAATTTTCCCACAGGATCTTCTCCCTCGTCTAAAGAGATTTCAAGCGCAATACACGCCCCAGAAGTGAGATGGTCGACCATTGACTAAAGCCAAATCAAACAATTCAATCAAGATATATATATAAAGATGATTATAATTAATATTCTTACCGGATAATCGGGTACAACGGTTTTATAAATTGAATAAAATTCTTCAGCATTGGCTTTATCAAGAAAAAACATTTCAATTGCTGTAATTTTAAATTTAGCCTCTTGAATCATTTGCAGTATATCGCCTGTATATCCTAATACAAAAAAATATGAATAATTAGAAAAGTTGTTTTTTTATATATAGAAAAAGGATTAAAAAATATAAATACCATCATTTACTGCTGCGGGCTTAATAATTCCACAAGTACAATTTTTCAACTGTGCAGTGGAACGTGGTGCTCTATGGGTTGATTGACGAGGTGGGAAGAAAAATTGAATTTGCTTTAAATAAAATAAAATATAATTAGATTGATAGAGGGATGTTAGAAGACATTTTTTGAGAAACTATCGAAATCTAAGTCTTAGGACTTCTAAAACGAAGATTAATATCATTTTCGGTCAATGTGACATAATACATGTCATGTTTTATATATATGTATTTCAATAATAATGTTTTAATTATTTATATATTTATTAATTTCCTTTGACCCGTGGCTCAGAGGCAAAGCAATGATCTTTTGTACTATTCTGTCCGCAAATCATTCCGTCTCAGGCCAGTAAAATTTATTTCAATTCAATTGGATACCACCAGAGGCGGATGATAAGCAAGGCGCACTAGGCGTTTATCTGAGAACACGTTCTTGATCGTAGAAAATGATCTTTGAAGTGACAGGCGGATACTTAAAAGAAGAAATCTGGGACTAATTGAGGTTGAAATGTTGATCTTTTACATTCCCACCCTGCCAAAGTTTGAAAATATTAAAAATAATTTTTAATTTTTGAGACATAAATTAGACTTTATAAGCAACTACACAAAAATATTCATAAGATGCTTTTTTCTTTAAAAAAAAATGTTAAAATATGCATAAAAACGAAGGTGGATTTGATTAAAAATTGGCAAAACATGCATTGTGCATGGAATTTCTACAAAAAAGCCAAAGTATGCTCTTATGCTCGCAAACAAAGAGGGTTATTTCAATCGAATACTCATCAAATGGATAAATGGAGAGTTTCAGGAACCTATTCAGCTCCTATACAAACATGCATTTGCATCAACATCCGGGCTCTAGTAATTAGTTGATTAGCAATTATAGACCTGATGATGGCCTGCATTTCGAACCGGAAGAGATGAAAATTTTTTCCTAGTTATGGAGAAAAGACAAACTAGCGACTGCTCTCCACGTTATTCGATATGCTTAACGCAAACCATCCTCAGTGCACAAGGGCGGATACAAGGGGGAGGTAAAGGGGGCAATTACCCCCCCTGAGATTTGAAAAAAAAAAATGTATTTTTGATGTAAAATTTTAAAAATTAATACTTAAAAATTTGATTTATATTTATATTCTAGCAAACAAGTACAGAATGCGCCTTTAAATTACCGAAATTAAGAAAAAATTGTGTGCTGTGCGACCAGTCACACCAGATTACCCCCCCCCCCCGAGAAACACCTCTGGATCCGCCACTGTCAGTGCATCAAATTATACAATAGTGGAGCGTTTTACAAAATTATAAAATGCATGAGACTATTGTATAATTTGAGGATGATTTGCGTTAAGCATACCGAAATATTTGCAAAAAAATTATTTTAAAGTGAAAAGCAGTCGCTGGTTTGTCTTTTCTCCATAACCTTATATATACATATATCATGTTTTAATATGAATGAACCTTCCAAGAAGTCATTTCTCAATATAATTAAATTAATTATATGTACCTTCTCGACTTCTTCCTCTTTCTTAGGAAGGAGAAATCCATCATAAAGTCTATCAGCCCCATAGAGCGCGCGGAGCGTATTCGGATTATCTCTCCTGTCATCTTCAGGATCGCCCCCCACAAGGGTTTTGAGCTTTTCCAGTCCGTTTTCAGCAACGAGCACCAAAACGAGACACGGCCCAGTGGTGACATATTCTACCAGTGTCGGGAGGAAGGGTTTGCCATGATGTTTCTTAAACAATTCTAGAGCATCGTCTTTTAAAATATGCACCATTTTTAATTGGGCGATTATAAAACCTTCGGATTGAATTCGTCGGATTATTTTACCCATATGAACAAGTACATCCGGTTTTAACATTAAAAAAACTCTAAAAAAAAAAGAAACATTAAAGTAATACGAAATTTCCCTGATGATTCTAAATTATCTTACCTTTGTTTTGTTTTTCCTAAAATTTTTTCTGTATATTTATTTCCAAATCCAATAAGTGCAAAAGTTCTTGAATATATTGAGATTGTTGATCCAACAAACATATCTTTTTTGGCAATTCCGGGCACATTTGTCCGCTTTAAAAATGTCTTTTTATAAAGAATATCATACTGAAATAAATATAAATACAGAATTTTATTCAATTTATATCACCAAATCTTTAGGTATATGTAATTACAAATAATCTTTGTCTTTTCATACTTACAATTTCTAATGAATTATCCTCAAGGAAATAAAAGAGATAAAAATTTCTGACCATTCCGGATAAATTATCAAACCATTCCGCTTCAAAGACATATCGTTGATTATCATCCCCCTAAAAACAAAACGAGCAAAAAAATAGATACAATAATATTTCAAGACTTTTTTGTATTACCCAGATTTGGCGAAAAATCAAAAAAGCAATAAATACTTTTATAAAATTCCTATAATTTTGAGAAATGTAAATGCAGTAAACAGCCTTGACATATCTTTAAATACCAAACGAACGTATAACCTTTTGTGCTGACGATCCCACCTCCTCCATAACCTCCAGATAAGTCTTTTCGTATTATTTATCTCAAAAAAACTGGACAGAATTGAGTGAAAACAAAATTTCGGTTCAAAAATAATTTTGAGGACCCTCAACTGAACATACTCGACGGTCAAGATAACTAAGAGGGTTTTAAGATCCAGAAGCTGGGCCAACATTACGCCCAAAAATTAATGTTCCATTATTCACTAAAAATTAGTTACATATATAAATCGTTTCATCATATAAAATTAAGATAAATTAAAAAAAAAACATACATAAAATGACATCACTCACCATTTTATATGTCAAAAATGTTTATAATCAATAAAGCAAGCTATTGCTATGGAAACGTTAAGGTATGACTCAAAAAAAAGGATTTTAATTTCTTATCATTTGTTTTGATATTTCACTGGAATAGAATCAAATTAGAAAAATAGCAAGACACTCAGGAGCTTCGTACAAACAAGCACCAAAAAGTCAAATCCCCTTGTTCCTCAAGTCAGTTTTTTTCCGAACCTCTCGAAAAATTACAGTGCAACCTCGCTTAACGCGCTTAAAAATTTTGTTTAAATTGAGCGTATGTTTTTTATTGGTGGGCCAAGCGTCATATGGCCCCCGGGAATCGAACCCAGGATCTCCAGCTTTTCCGGGACATCGGTGTGCTCTCCATTGCACCAGGGCACTAGGAACTACACCATCAAAATCTGACTTTCCCTTATACGCAAGTTGACCATGCATTTCTCTAACAAAGTGAGAAATCTTAGAGAAGAATTTCTCACATATCCGCCGCTTTTTGAACCAGGAGGGGGACAGACATCTGGGTCTACTGTAAGCATTTAACCCCATGCTTTCTGGGTTTTGCTGCTTACAGTAGAGTGATAGAGGAGACCGAGATGTCTGTCCCCTCCTGGTTCAAAAAGTGAGAAATTCTTCTCTAAGATTTCTCATTTTGTTAGAGAAATGCATGGTCAACTTGTTTATAGGGGGAAGTGAGAGATTTTGTTGGTGTAGTTCGAGAGCCCGGTGGTCTGGTGCAAAGGAGGGCTGGAGATCCTGGGTTCGATTCCCGGGGCCAAGGGGCGCTTGGCCCATCTACAAGAAAACAAGGTTAAATATATCTAGTTAAGTCCGAATCGAGGTATTTTTGAATATTAATATCTTATTCAAATGTATAGTCCTTAATTTTTTTTTTTTTTAACATTCACACTTTTTTCTCATTCACACTCACACTCACACACACTTCCCAGTCTTTTCGGCAACTTAGGCCATTTAAGACTTTGACGATAACCGTTGTAATATATATTATCTTATATTATCTATTGTGGGTTGAGGCATTTCTATTTAAGCCATCTGGTATCCAAATTGCTTAAATAAAATCATCGGACTGCCTGGGTCCGAACCCGCGACGTTTGGCATAGGAGGTAGGCACGCTACCTACCATGCCACACCCGGGGCGTATAGTCCTTAAATATACCCACATATTTTTTTATTATAAACCTCATGCTAGAAGTTTACAATTTTGAGATAAAGAATATTCTTGATGATTGTTGACTGCTTGTTGCTTGCGTCAATCAACTAATCCGAAAGCATCCCCTTTTGTTTAACAGCCGCCTTCTTCGATGCATAATGTAGAAATCTAAAGAAATAAAGAACCAAGGTTATTAAAATACATTTTTTTTATATTAAATAGTTATTAAATGAGAAGGTGATATCAACTAAATTCCAGAATTCCGCATCCCAAATTCATAAAAGCTTATATAAATATCATAAAAATCTTATTTAAAAGTTGGGGTTATTAAAAAACAATTAAAAATTAATAAGTTGACAATTGCTTTGTAATTCTCCTATTATTCTAAAGGTCACGCTTCACTATTTTCGCCGTTTCTTCTCTCTCACGCTTTATTGTAATTTCGTGACTAGAAAGTGTTTTGTTTTTATTCATCCTCACTTTATTCGCTTATTCAAAATTTTTATATTCTCCAACAATTTAGTTTATATAAATAAATTATACAAGGCTAAATCATTGGGGGTAACTAATATTCGTATCGTGATTAAATTTTTATAAGAACTTTTAAGGAAAATTTATTTGGAAAATATTGAAGGGCTCAGTGGAATAGAGTCCACAATATATTAGTTTCGAGAATTGACAAATTAAAGGTTGACTCAAATCAGCCACTTAATTTATAATAACTTTCTTTATAAAAATGAACAATTCTATTAATTAATTATTCTATGGCTATCAAATCTATCGTTTTTCTTAATGCATTTTCATAAAACACGAGTAATTTGTAAAGTAGATTGAGTGAAAGATAGTCACAAGCCACAAAAGAGAGATTCTTCTTCTTCTGTCCTCGCCTGATTATTCCCGCGATGCGGGGTCGGCGGACCTTATTCTACCCCTCCACTCCCCCCTATACAATGCTGTTGTCTCCGACAGGCCAAGCTCGGTCATGTCTCTCTTGACCCGATGAAGCCAAGTCATCCTAGGTGCTCCTTTTCGTTGCCGTCCGAGGAGCCCCATATCGTACGCCGTCCTCGCCACGCCACAGAGATTATCCATATGAAAATATGTCTATACTCTTATCTTGTTGTAATTAGAGCTAGAACTGGTGCTTGTTGGATGCCAAGAATCATAACTATCAGTTTAAAAAGAATCAGATTCTTCATTTTCATTTTCATCGCTCAGGGGCCCACATCTTTGGGTACGTGGATGGTGACCATGAGCTACCCGAGCTGAGACAGGCAGTCCAGTTCTTTGTTTGTCTGTCTCTTCCTTCCTTTTTTCAACAGGCGACAGATCATGCGACGGGCCGGGCCGGGCTGTTCTATTTCTTCCGGTCGCAAAACGCACGATAGGGTTGGAGGGAAAGAGTGAGGTCTGAAGGAGGAGGGAAGAAGAAAACTTCATTTTCAGCTCCCTTATTCGTAGAAGTACTTTGAACAAGAGAGAAATTTTCATTCCCTCCAGATTCCGACGCCATTTTGCTGTGGCTTAGCACTATCTTCCACTAAGCCTTTCAACTCTCAAGAAAACTTAAAGGAATCATTGGTCTAATTAATAAAGGAATCAGAATCAGCGGCCATTTTAAATTGTGAGAAGCCCTCGGGGCTTGGTGAAGGGGTTAGCGTGCTAACCTCGTATACCAAAAGTCGCGGGTTCGGACCCCAAGCAGTCCGATGATTTTATTTAAGTCATTTGGAGACCAACTCTAAAAAATGTTCCTTTTGATTGTGATTTTAATGAAAAAAATCTCTCAAATGATCTGAATGCAAAACCTCATCCTCCCCTCTTTTGTGGATTTGTATAAATCAAAGAAAATTTCGTCGGTATAGAAACATTCAAGGGAAGAGATGACAAACACAATGAAATGAAATACATGCAACGAAAAGAGTGAATCACATTGTGTTGGCCTTTAGAAAATAAAAACAAATATTTTAATTGAATAGAATTAGGTCATAATAGAAGTTAAGTATTTATTTTCTTTAGGAACAATAATAAAGCTGAACAAATATAATGTGGTTATTGTGTTAGAATAATAAATAACATAAGATTATAAGTGGTTGGAATTTTAATAAAGGACAAGAGTTGAGAAAATATCAAATCTCTAACGGTGGGTGTAGCCGAAAATATCGTCGGTATAGGCAAATATAAGCAAACCGCAATATAGAATAAAAGAACGGACATCTGTCCTGCAGGGGGAAGTTCAACAATCAAATACAATACAAATAAGCACACAATGCACAAATCAAGAGTAAATTAGAAAGTAGTTATTCCTTTTTTTAGAATATAATAATAAATGAATGGTTACACTCTCAATTTCCTGCATACATCCGTAATTCGATTTCAATCCATAGAGGAATGAACATCCAATTAGCAACGGTTTCAGATAATTTACTACTAATTTCTGATTAGTCAAATTAATGGATGGAATGGACAAGTGAATGAATAAGCAAATAAATAATCAACTTTCCACCTCTAACTTCTTGGAATACATCTATTTTTTATTAATAAACATGAACAGAAATCTTTTGGCAAATGAATTATACACAAGATCCAAAGACCTGAAATATTGCTTTCTTGATATTAATCGCTCTAAGAAAATTACTCTGATCTCTATATTTTCGATTTCGTTTTTATGGCACCTGTGTGGTCTCTTCGATACTGTGATCTTCTTGAGAGAATACAGTTGAATTTTTTCAAGAGCCTTTTTCGTCTTCCTCGTGGGACCCCCAGTGCGGTGGTTAGACTTGAGATTGGAGTGATGCATACAACATTTGCTGTTCTCAGAGCCACCCTCAACTAAACTGGGACTAAGGCAGCAACAAGGTCGACGAAGAGTCGTTAGTCGGCATATATATAAATTACACCCAGATTACTCTAAATGATGCTGTGAAAAACCTGGGCCTAACATATGACAAAAATCTCTCTTAGAACATCGAGATCGATGAAACCCGCAGAAAAGTCTTCAGGGCCATCCACAGCCTGAAACAAATGAGAAACTTTCTCTCCATTAGCATGAAGACTCGTTTGGTGCAGCCTCTGGCGTTCTCGTATTTCCACTATGGTCTATGGCTCGGTGATGATGACTGATCTGACTTGCGTTTTAGCTAACAAGCTCCAAAGAACTCAAAACTACGCGGTCGGGTTCGTCTACCAATTGAGAAGAGATTCACACGTGACACCTTATTTTGAAAGACTTGGATGGTTGAGGGTTCTTGAGATTAGGAAGCTGGCCTGTCTGAGGTTAACCTGAAGGGCAATGAAGGAGGAGCGCCCTGGTTATTTGAGGGTCTATTTTGGATTCCTGGGGTCCAAGGCAAATAATTTGATCCTAAAGTTCCCGAGGCACAGGACGTGCATATATGGAGGATCATTCCAGGTGGAGGCAGTCAGGCTTTTGAACAGTCTCCCACCGAGGGCTAGACGGTCCACATCTCTTTTGGGAAAGCTATTTGAACTGGCGAGTTCTGGCCAAGTGAATCTGGATGATTCTGGTGAGATTGGGCATCTAAGAGTTTGGCCGGAAACTGGTGGGAGAAGATTTTGATTTTGATAATAGGTCCGTGTTCAGCTCTTATTATAAAAGTGTATACCTCCTCCCACAGGCTGATATTGCCCCAGGAATACTTAGGGAAGCCATATTTCCCTTCTTGAGATTGTGGGCCCAAATGAGAATGGCGAGGAAATTTGCGATCAAGATAACCATAAACAAAAACAAATACTCAGTGGTCCAGAAGAAGGTTTGCCCGCTTTGCAACCTGAAGAGGACGAAACTTTGTTTCATATATTTGTGAATTGTCCAGTCTACGAACAACTAAGAAGACAGTGCCTCTCTGGAGCCTCACTTGCGGGATGCAGGGCTCGTTCGGCGAAAGATATCAAAGAAGTGTACAATTTTCTGGATGGCGTGATGAAGTTACGTTCCTTTGTTCTTTAAATTATTTATTTGTTAGTTAAGATTTTTTGTATTATTTATTTATATGTTCTTTCTATCGATTGTATTTAATATAATAATATGATTTCGTTTCTAAGGTGTGCAATTTAATTATTATAAAATGTTCCTTCCGAAGTGGGTCGGATGTAAAAGATAATTAACTTGGTTGATAAAGAAAAAAATATTTCGCAATTTATTTAATTTGTTTGTAAAATAAAGTCAAGAGTTTATAAGCATTGAATGATTCGCCGTTGCTCTTCTCTCCTTTCTCTCTTAAGCAATCCATACTAAATGCTCATCGAGCTGAAGCTAGAAATTTACATTTACAACCTCAATTACAATATGAATTGAATTAAAGTTTAATTTAATTCACTTTCAAATTAAATTTAATGAAAATAAATAAATAGTCTCTTTTTTTGGTTTTTTGAAAACTAATCACATAGTTTTTTATTTATTCTCCCTCTGGTTTTGTTAAATAGTTAAATATTCCAAGTTTCGCCTCTCCCCAGTCCATCCTTTGACAGCTATTTATCCATATGTTAATCTAATTATAAAATAAAATCTAGTGATTATTACTTTTCGTATTTCAATATTTAATACAATATCTATCATTATTTGGAAGATGAAATAGAAGAAGGGTTGTCAATTAACATTAGTGTCTTTTTTTTTAATAAATGACGTTTCATATTATATTATTTTACACGAATTCAGAGCTGGAGGAGAGTTGAAAATGAATAATAGCTGGTATATATTTATTTTATAAATAAAAAAAAAAAATATTAGATACTAGAACACAATTAGGCTAAAATTTAAGACATTTTTGACATTTATATATTCAAAAGAGGAAAATTTAGAACCAAAATCAACTCACCTTATAAAAACAGCCAGAATATATTTGTTAATTCTTAATGAGACATTTGATCTATTTTCAAATTAAAATAAAGTTAATTAAATATAAAAGTTTGAAAGATACTTTGAAATGCAATCTGTCATTGTTTTGTAGATAAGCTAGCAACTGCTACCAATCTATAAAAATAAATTTCTTAATTATTAAAAAATAAAATCTCTAAAATTCATATTAAAAATTGATTTTCTCACTTTCAACTAAATAATAATAACTTTTATTTTAATTATTCTATATTTATCTAAGATATGATGTTCAGATTTGCTGCTTCAGCTTTAAGATTTTTTTTATCAGGTTGCCTGTTTGCTCCGCCCCCCGCTGCCCTTCCCTGCCGCTGCCATTCCAAAGGCTGCGCGGCTCACGTCGTTTTCATCAGTGACAGTGACATCAGTGCAGATTAGTGAGTCTCGTTCCCTTGACGGTCAATACCTGGAAGCTCACCTATCTTCGAGCCCCTATTATGTATTAATCTTGTTATTTAATTTAATTATTTAACTATAAACATGTGGTGGCCGTTGTTGGCGTGTCTGGTGACCTCGTTGATTGTGACCCCGGGTCATGGCGAGTTATATACTGCCCTTGTCGACATGGAACAACTCCTCGAGACAGAAGCGGTCCTTATCAAGACCCTTGAAACATACATTGATGCGCAAGAGAGGAAATTACGCCAATTGAAAAGCTCCATGTATGCTTATGCCAAAGAGCACCAAGAGGCTAGCGAAGATGTCCAAAGGTACCTGATGAATCCTATTAACGCTTATCTTTTAGTCAAACGACTGACCACTGACTGGAAGATGATAGAATCACAAATGACACACGATAATGGAATGAATCTAATTGACAATATAACAAATATACGTGCCGATTTGAAATTCCCCTCAGAAGAGGATTTGAATGGGGCAGCAGTCGCTCTCATGAGACTTCAGGACACTTATAAGCTCGATACCCATTCCGTCGCTCAAGGCGAACTCAATGGGGTGCAATATAGTAAACAGATGACAGCTGGCGATTGTTTCGAACTTGGACGACAATCGTACAATAACGGGGATCATTATCACACAGTACTCTGGATGAATGAAGCACTTAGACGACAAGAGGGTGAAATGAACAAAACAGTAGAGAGAGCTGATATTTTAGAATATCTTGCCTTTTCGACTTACATGCAGGGAAACGTCCATACAGCGCTTCAGTTAACAAATGAACTCCTTGAGTTGGTTCCAGGTCACCCCCGAGCACGCGGAAATAAAATTTACTATTTGGAAGATCTGGAAAAGTCCAAAAACCAACGTAAAGGTGATAGTGGGGAAGAAGAATCCGAGGACACGGCAGGAGAGGCAGCTTCTGATATTGCCGTAGACGACCCTCTACCAGAGCGAGCTATCTACGAGATGCTTTGTCGCGGGGAAACTCAAGTACCCGCCGACATTCAGGCACAATTAAAATGCCGCTATACTGACCTTGGCAATCCCTATCTAAAGTTGGCCCGGGTCAAAGAAGAGGAAGCGTACTTATGGCCCAGGATCGTGCTTTACCATGAGGTAATGTCAGACGCGGAAATAAGGACAATCAAACGCCTGGCTCAGCCTCGCTTTCGACGGGCAACGGTCCAAAATTATAAGACAGGTGAACTGGAAACTGCCAACTATAGGATCAGCAAGTCTGCTTGGTTACGCGAAGACGAACACAAGCATATCGCAAGTGTCAATCGCAGAGTGGAGGATCTGACCAGACTCACCACCAGCACCGCCGAGGAACTCCAGGTAATATCGACGAAAATTCCTATTTAACATTTTTTGTTAGCTATTTCGGCCTCTGAGGCTATATAGGCTTTAATCGAGACTTATATAATTTATTAATGATCCAGGCATATTTATTTATATCATTTGGTATTCAAATGTAAATAGTATTATGTAAATACTATATAACATTTATTTTAATTATTTACAGATAAATACTAGAAGCTCGTTTAGTATTATTTTTAGCAAAAAAATTCATTTGATGGGTTATAGGCCTATTTCAAGTTAAAGAGGAAATTCCCAAGGACAAGATTTGCATTTTAATCTCTAAAAGGAATTCTTTTAATGCAACTTATGCATTTTTGTGATTTTACTGAACCATCTATTTTTTTTTTAATAAATAATAAAAAAAAAAAAAAAATAAAGGGCGGGGGGGGAGGGAGGCCCGAGGGGAGTTGAAAAATTTTTTAAATATATTCAACGTTTCGGGAACACATCCTCCCCATCTTCAGGACCTATGGTCATCAAAATTTATTTGGTCTTTAACAGGCAAAATAAAATCAATCTTTACAAGTATTTTTTTTATAATTGCACTAGTAGCCACTGACTTCCGTTATGTTCCTGTTTACCTCTCTCTCTCTCTCTCTCCGCTGATTGGCTAGAGACAGAGGAAGTTGAGTCAGTGAGAGAAATTTAAAACTTTAAGTCAGAGAGGACCTTCGACGGGCCACTTGTATTTTTACTTTCTCTTGCCTATAGATGAATATATAGAGAGAGAAAGTATTGGATTCATGATCAAAAATTCGATGTCGAGATTTTGATGGATCTTCACGTTTTGAGATCCTCTGAATCCAAAATAGTAGTTTTCGCGACATGGTCTGTCTGTGACCCTAAAATATCTCAAGAACGAAGAGAACTGGAGCAAGGGCGGATCCAGAGGTGTTTCTCGGGGGGGGGGTAATTTGGTGTAACTGGTCGCACAATACACATTTTTCTTAATTTCAGTAATATTTAAGGCTGCATTCTTGTACTTGTTCATGATCCAGCATCATATAAGTCTACAGCCACAGATCTTTTTAAGTATTGAACTATTTAGATTCATGTCAAAAAATCCATGTCGAGATTTTGATGGAAAAAACGGTCTGTCTGAGTGTCTGCGAACAAAATATCTCAAGTAACAAAATGAGCTAGGAGATTGAAATTTTAAAGTTAAGTTAGGCAAAATAAGCTTTTAAACAAAATTGGCCATAAGAGTACTAGTACTTTACTGAAGTACTTTTTCAGTTTTTTTTTTGTTTCGATTTTCTCAAAATTCGCTCCAACGATTTTGATTAAAAATCATAAATCAACTATTACTCTTTAAAATGTATATTCTCATTTTGCCCTTGAAATCTTTTGAAGACCACTTTACTCTTGTACTTCATAGGAAAGATAGGAGAAATGGATGCCCTGGTAAAAGAATATAAATATTTTCCCACGTTTATAAATTTTACATCCTGAAGTCAAATGTACCGTACTTTTGGAAACTGTATATATGTCAACACAAAAAATCTGGTGTGACAAGCACAGAACACAACTTTTGATTACCGAAGGTAACCACCCCCACCCACCTTAAGAGAAAGTTGTGTGCTGTGCGCCAGTCACACCAGATTTTTTAAATTTTATTTAAAAAAATAATTTTGCATCTTCATTCAGGAATTGATGTAAGTTGAACTATAATTAGAGATTAAGTGAGATGCAAGAAGATTTGGTCATTTATAATTAGACTTTGACCTTCTTTTAATGACCCATATTGCATTGCATTTTTTCATTAACACTTTGTTGGAAAATGAAAAAGCTCACAGATTCTTTTTTTTTATTTATCAATCAAAGCGAAACAAATTATTTTAACATTTGTTTGAAGCATCAAATTGATTGCTCAAGAGACGATGCGGGAAAGAGACAGAGAAAGAGCAAAAAACGATAGTTAAATGTGAATGTCATCTTCTTCCTCGTCCAGATGCCTTTCTCATCTCTTCGCTTATTTTTCCTTAACATTAAAGCGTAAACAATATAAATTATCTTTTCTCAATTTCCTTATTTGAATTAACTTAATATTATGTAATATGTTGAAAAATAATCTGCTGTGACTGGTCGCACAGCACAACAACCAAAGGTAAGGTGGTGTCCTGTGCTTGTCACACCAGATTTTTTGTGACGACAGTTTTCGTTGATATATTAGAATTCAAGATGTTAAATTTATAAACATGGGAAAATATTTATATTTTGTTACCATGATAATCTCCTAATCTTTCCTGTGAAGTACAAGAGTAAAATGGGCTTTAAACAATTTTCAAGGCAAAATGAGAATATACATTTTAAAGAACATCTAAAAAAATAATTGATTTATGAATTTTAATCAAAATCGTTGGAGCGAATTTTGAGAAAATCGAAAAAAACTGAAAAAGTGCATCAGTAAGGCACTAGTACTTTTTGGTCGATTTTGTTCAAAAACTGTGTCACGTGCCATGGAGTTACTTAACTTAAATATAAAATTTCAACCTCATAGCTTTTTTCATTCTTGAGATATTTCGTTAAAAGAAATGAAGACCCTGCGAAAACCACTTTTTTTAAATTCAGGGCACCTCAAAACGTGTAACTCCATGAAAATCTCGACATTTTTGACATTAAACCAATACTTTCTTCCTATATATATAGGCCTACATATCGTCGGTACCACGGCAAAACCATCTCAATCACATTTTTGAGAAATCGGCATTTAATGTTGCAACCTTTTGCATAAATCGAATTGAACTGAAATTGAATCGAACTGTTAAAACACGTTAACTATATTAGTAAAAGAATTAGATTTTCGGTTTAACTGTGGTTTATTTGTAAAAATTACAACGTTTCGGCCACTCATTCTGTGGCCTTCTTCTAGCTGAATTGTACCTGAAGAAGGCCACAGAATGAGTGGCCGAAACGTTGTAACTTTTACAAATAAACCACAGTTAAACCGAAAATCTAATTCTTTTACTAATGATAACAACTGTGAAAGCCTAAACTCCAAAATACGTTAACTATATATATACAGAAATAGACGGTTTTGCCATCTAACAGTGCATCTTCCGTTATGGGTGTACTTATTAAAAAACAAAAAAATGTGATATAGATGGTTTTGCTGTGGTACCGACGATATATACATTTAGATAAGAGAAAGTAATTAGGCAACATAATAGATAAAATATAGGGTGTCCGAAAAAGAACTCGCTAGTTTTAAGAAACTGTTATTTACATATTCCAGTGACTAATACATTAAATGAAAGGTGACTTAATAAAGTTTTTTTTACCACTAGTACACCTCGATATGCGATCCATTTGTGGACCAATCTCCCTCCAGGTATTAGTTAACATATCAGGTGTGACCGATGCTACTGTCGCTAAGATTCTCTGACGAAGATGGTCAATGTCACGTATTTTCTCTGCAGACACAGAGTTCTTGACATAACCCCACAGGAAAAAATCCAATGGTGTTATGTCTGGGCTTCTTGGAGGCAATGCGATTGGGCCACCTCTACCCATACATCTTGTTGGGAAACGGGCATCTAAGGCTGAGCGCCCATTGGATTTTTTCCTCTGGGGTTATGTCAAGTGTATGCAGAGAAGATACGTGACATTGACCATCTTCGTCAGAGAATCTTAGCAGTAGCATCGGTCACACCTGATATGTTAACTAATACCTGGAGGGAGATTGGTCCACAAATGGATCGCATATCGAGGTGTACTAGTGGTAAAAAAAAACTTTATTAAGTCACCTTTCATTTAATGTATTAGTCACTGGAATATGTATAATAACAGTTTCTTAAAACTAGGAGTTCTTTTTCGGACACCCTGTATAGGCACAGTTTCAGAGAAAAATTTACATGTCCCTCTTCAATATTTTTTTTATATCCAAATATTTATAAAGTCTTTGAATTTATTTTGTAAATAAATTATGTAAGATTGACGCGGAAATAATGCTAGTTTTAATTTCTCCTATTTACTTATATAATAATGTTAAAGATACAAATGTCAAATATTATTTATATATTAATTTTAAGAATTACTTTGATCACTGAATTATGGCATTTAGTAGTTGGTCTCCATCATTATTTATAATTTCACTTACTAAAGATGAGTATTTGTCTCCGTCATTTACCCTTGATCACTTGATTTGTCCCGGGAAGGATTTCTATAGCAGGTGTTTGAGTGTGTAATTCAATTATCATGTATTTGTTTAACGAAGCGCAATCAAGGACGATTTTGTTCATAAATATGAAAAGAATTCATCCTTCTTTGATAGAGGAAACATTTTAAAAAAGTTTTAAATTCCCTTAAAATCTTTTTTAATTCCCTTGTGATCTACTCACCTCTTTTACATTAATTAATCGATTTTTACTTTTTCTTACTTATATATGTTAATAAATATATAGTGAGAAAGCAGGGCCGGATCTAGGGGGGGGGGGGGGGCAGTGGGTGCATGTGCCCCAGGCGGCAATTAAATTGTACTATCTGGAGATTTTTAGTCTGGGAATTTTTAGCATTTAGATATAAACTGCGAAGTCTAGAATTAATAAAAAAAAACTACATAAAAAGAATTTAGATAAATTAATTATTAGATCTAATATTGCAATAGTCGACCACACAGTGCGGGATTAAGGCGATAAAAGGAGTGGAATACCGCTATTTCGTTTTTGAGTTAAAAAAATATAGAGAATGCCAAGAACGTCTAACAAATTATTATTATTATTATCCATTAGCTTAATATCTATTACTAAATGAGAAATAAAAGATTGTCGCTTCATTAATCATTTGCAGAACTGACAAAGAACATTAAAAAAAATAGATATTACGCTATACAGTATTATTATAAAAAAAAAGTAATTAAACATATCATGATTTCACTTTACACTCAAAAATGTTGATTTAATTGAATGAAGAGAAAAAAAAAAATTCATTTCTGGCTATTAATTACCAAAATGAATTGAGACATCACGCAACAAAAATTGTTTTAGAATTAAAACTTTCACATCTTTTATCACTCATTCTTCGTTATAAATGTTCACCTTTGAGATTATTCGAAAATTAAAAAAAATTTCCGGGAGGGGGGGGGGGAGGGAGTTTGGTGATCCCCTCGCCTCCGCCCAAATGTTAAAATTGTATATAATATATAAACAGGAGAGATTAGCCGAGGAAATAAAGCAATTAAGCTTATAATCCTGAGTTGAAGACAACTCGAGATCAAATCCACCTCATGGCAAAAAATTATCCAACTCCATTTGAGATGCCTCCAGCGGCGTAACTAGCCTTTGAGGGCGGAGGGGGCGAACCTAAACTAGGGCGCCGTTTTTTAAGTGGTAATATCATTTTAAAGAAATCTATCAATTTTTTCGACAATCTATCGAAAGAATATGATAAAATCACCGTCCCTGGGCTATATTTTAGATGCCCTAGGGCGCTTATGTCGGTATCGAGGGGCGCCAAAGGCTTGAAGCGCCTGGGGCGGAGGGGGCAAGCGCCCCCTTCGCCCCCACCTAGTTACGCTACTGGATGCCTCTTCCTGAGAAAGGAAACGGGAACCCACCTCAGTATCATTCCCATCAAAGTTACTCCTATATAAAATATTTTTATAATTTCTAACAGTATTTAAAATTTTAACGTCATTTCTCGCTCTATATCTTTTTTATTTATTTATAATTTTTCGAGATTTGGGGAGGGGGGAGGGTTGGAAATCCATATCCCCCTCTGGCTACGTCCCTGAAAGTCTATTATAATTTTTCATATAGTACATTGAGCACCACAATTAAGTCCCCACCTGATAGCTAGAGCCATAAGTATATGGTATAAAGTGGAATAATTTTAATGACCGAAAAAGTAAATCGTAAAATCTGGTACAGATTATATTTTACCTTTTCAAATTTAAAATTATTTTACTATAATAATATTGAGATGATAGCTGAACTATTAACAGATATGAGAGGGATGGCAGCCTCAGGACAATCGATAATTATCTGTATCACTATCGATTGTCCTGAGGAAGGGCGCGATTTGCGTCCGAAACGTCGGCAATCGAAATAAAATTAGATAAAGATTGATTAAATTTCTTTCCTGGCTGCCATCCTACTCATATCTGTATTTTACTATATACCATGTACTTAAGTCTCAAGCTCTCAGGTGGGGACTTAATTGTGGCGCTCACTGTACAAGGAACTAGATAGGGTAAGGAGAATTTGACGATGAAAGCAAGGCTTGAAATTCATTCATATTAACAGCCGAGGCTTTTTGTTTATCTCTACTCTAATCACAAACAAAAACACTGTTATCATCGTTAACTTACTTACAAAAAAAAAATAAGTCTAATCTATAAATATACAGAGTGGAGGACTCAGAATTTTGTTATGTCGGGGAGGGGGGAGAAGTCTGTGGCGTAAGAGGCATTGTGGTTTAGTTCCATTGTTGCATTAAGGTGCGCGCCTAAGGGTGCTAATTTTGGGAGATTGCGGCCACAATTTTGAAGCTATCGACCTCAAATTTTTTTTAAATTAAAGCTATTTAAAATATCTACAACTTATAGAAGCCCTTTTTTTGTTTTTCGAAAAAATAAATTTTTTCTTTTAGATTAATCGCATTAAATAAAAGATATTTTTAAAAAATTCGCTCTATAACTTATAGATAATTAAATTAGTAATCATTGTGTTAAAAAATAATTAATTTTTTGCCTTTAATTAATTAGCTGGAAACTTTAAAATAAAATGGAAAAAATCCCTTTGGGAAAAACTAACGCCATCTCTTGCCGCCTAGAGTAACTCGCTAGTCAATCGTGTTCTAACGACTTTTCGAGACGCGCACCTTAATAAACAACTTGGGTATGATTAACATTATAATATTCATGTCTTAAAACATACAAATTAATATTTATTAAATAAACAAATAAATCTCGAATCTCCTCACCCAAGTAAATTTCTTGTGTAATATGAAAAATTTGTTTACACAAGTGATGCTTTCTTAATTCACACCTCAATCACCACACATTGGTTCCATTGGAGGAATTTACGTAGGTGAAAATATAAACAATAAATTTAATTGGAATTTCTATCTCAAATTGGGCCGAAGCAACAATCCTTGTATAATACTTGGAAAAGCCGCCAAGATCAGTGCAGTGAAGCACTGCCAAGCACGGCGGAAACCTGGGTGGGTGGCCCCCGGGGAACGTCACCCATTGCCACCGAATACAACTGCATTATTTAAATAAATATTTATTCACTAAACTCCTAAATGAATATTGAAAAATCTAGTAGAGAATCGGGGACAAATAATAGTAAAGAGGGATGGCATTTTGACTTGCTAAAATGAGGACACCTCTGTTTGAAAAGCAATGCTGAAAAGGTTACTCAATCTCCATTATTAGCCTTAAATGTCATTTTTAATAAAATAATCACAAGGAATATACTTATTTCTATCGAAATATTTAAATAATCGTTGTCATAATTAATCAATTATGGGTGTGCAGAACGGCAAGAGAAAATTATAAAAAGCCAGGGGTAAGAAATTATAGATACAAAAAATAGGGGAGATGGTTTTTTTTCATTCATTAAAAAGAAAAAGACTGATGATTAGAAATGTAAACTTGCAAACGTCCTCAACATCTAAATGCAGAAAATCTATTTAAAAATCTGATGTGACTGGCGCACAGCATTTAATTTTCTTTATATTTCTAAAACTAGAGCTGATGGGACAAAACTGCTGGCATTTTTGGAATCCGCGCTACCCAAATACCTAGGAATAGCTCTAAATTTAAATGGACAAAAAAAGTTGTTTTTTTTTAAAGTGAAATTTTGTTGGTCTGTGTTATCTAAGGCGTTTTGCTCAATTTTGCCAACGTACACCGATTAGGCAAAATGTTTTGCCATTGAGCATTTTTGCTAGGAACCGACCGAATATTCGGTTTCGGCCAAAAATCCTGGTTTCGGCCGTAGTTTCTGTTTCGGCCAAAAAGTAGCTGAAACTTTCGGCCGGCCGAAACCTGAGTATGAAAAGATGGGATGAGACTCGCATGCAAAAAAAAAAGGTCAAATGATTTGCACTTGAGGGGAGAAAAAATTTCAAAAAAAAAAGGTAAAATGATATGAATTTTTTATAGAAAATACAAGTTTCGGTTTCGGTTTCGGCCGAAACTAGGATTGAGGCCGAATATTCGGTTTCGGTTTCGGCTGAAAATCTTATTTCGGTCGGACCCTAATTTTTGCCTAATCGGTGTGCTTTGGCATTGGTCAAAACGTTTTGTCATTGAGCAAAAAGGCTTTTCTCAAATCTCAGGGGGGGGGGGGGGTAATTACCTCCCTTTACCCCCTGTATCCGGCCTTGATTTGCAATAACTTAGACTGAACGCAGACCGATTGAGCAAAAACGGTCAATGACAAAACATTTTTGACGAATAGTGCCTAGAACTGTTTTTTTTTTTTTTTCAATGGGTCTACCCACACCGATTAGACAAAACACAATTGGGGCATGATCCGACATCATTGAACAAAATGTTTTGTCATTGACCGTTTTTGCTCAATCGGTCTGCGTTCAGCCTAAGTTATTGCAAATCAAGGGCGGATATAGGGGGGGGGGTAAAAGGGGTAATTACCCCCCCCCCCGAGATTTGAGAAAAATATTTTTTTGGGAAAAAATTGTATTTTTAATATAAAATTTTAAAAACTAATACTTGAACATTTGATTTGTATATATATTAGGGTCCGACCGAAACAAGATTTTCAGCCGAAACCGAAACCGAAACCGAATATTCGGCCTCAACCTTAGTTTCGGCCGAAACCGTAACCGAAACCGAAACTTGTATTTCCTATAAAAATTTTTTTTTATTTTACTTTTTTTTTTTTAATTTTTTTCCCTCCCGTGAAAATCATTTTACCTTTTTTAGGGAGACTAAAATTTTTTCTCCCTCAAGTGCAAATTATTTGACCTTTTTTTTTTTTGCATGCGAGTCTCATCCCATTTTTCAGACTCTGGTTTCGGCCGGCCGAAAGGTTCGGCCACTTTTTGGCCGAAACCGAAACTACGGCCGAAACCATGATTTTTGGCCGAAACTGGCCGAAACCGTAACCGAAACCGAATATTCGGTCGGTTCCTAATATATATATTCTTGTAAACAACTACAGAATGCACCTTTAAATTACCGATAATAAGAAAAAATTGTGTGCTGTGCGACCAGTCACCAGATCCCCCCCCCCCCCCGAGAAACTCCTCTGTATCCGCCACTGTTGCAAATACACCTGTAAATTGTTCTTATTTCTATTTCTTCTTTTTTTCACTCATTTCAAGATTTTATTTAACAAATTAGATATTATCTTAAAAGCTAGTAGGATTGATTGATCCAATGTCAAATATTTTATTAAAGAATCCCAGTGAGTTGACTTGACTCGCGTTGATTAGATTGAATTCGACTCCCTTCTCCTTGTTATTGAGGAAAGAGCTCCTCTTCTCTCTCCCTAGGCATGCCGTATTAAATATTTCAATGGACTAATGTGATGTGATTCTTCTTTGTTGAAAGAATTCACTTCATTTGAGTTTTTTTTTTTAATTAATTAAAAATAATCACAATCAAATTGTGTTAATTGATAAAAAGGTCAAAGTTTTAAAAGGCATTCTTCTTCTTCCTGATAGAAATTTGTTAAATAATTTGAAAGAAAAGGTTTTTGTTTCTAAGCTTGACAAGAGGAAATATGAATGAGGAGATAAAGCATATCCCCCCTTGAGATTACACTTATCAAGTATTGGATTTCATTCATGACCAGGGCAGGATCTAGGGGGGGTGGCAGATAACAAGGGCCGGCAAAATAGGAAAAGTGGTTCACAAAAACAAAATGAAATTAGCAGGTGCGAGTTTAGGCATTTGCCGCCTCTAGACAGTGGACTCTTTTGTCGCCCTCTCTTCAACCACCCCAACCAGGGCCGGAACTAGGAGATTTTTTAGGGGGGGGGGGCAAAATTTAATTTGCCGCCCCCTCCTTAAAGTTTTCTATACAAAATTCATATCATTTTACCTTTTTTTTTTTTACTAAATATTTCTTTAATTGCCGCCCTGGGCATATGCCCCCCCCCCCCCCTAGATCCGGCCCTGACCCCAACACCGAGAAATACCATAACACACCGGTGGATTTCTGTTTACCTATACCTTTTCAACATCAAATACTTTTCTATTTGAAAAAAAAAATTATAGGTGTGTAAATAAGCAGGGTTTTTTCACAAATTTTGCCCCCCCCCCCCAGGCGCGGCCTAGTTCGTCACTTCGTAAATACGGCCCTAGAAATTAGTTATTAAGAAAAGTTTGAAAAGTGAACATATCGCAATTAAAGGTATCCAAGAAATATACAAATTCCATTTAACTATATTATGCATAATTTATAATTGGACCCTGTTATGCAATAGTGTGTCAAGCGTCAAAAAAATTAAAAATTGAGTTAAGCACGGAATATTGTTTCAAATGCTATAATTAATAGTATTTTTTTTATGAAATATGTCCTAAAATATTTATATTTAATGTTACTTGCACAATTGATAAAAACTTTAATGTTAATTTTCTCAAAACTCAGTAGATGGCGCTTGACACACTAATGCGTAACAGGATCCAATTATATTCGTATTTCAAATTCCCACCCCCTCTAGGAAACAAGAATTACCATTATTCGTGGTGGATATCTGGTTAGGCCCGAGATGCCAGGGCCTAGGGCTGCAAAATTTTAGACTCTAATTTAAAGAAAGATTAAAATTTTAAAATCAATTTGGCTTTGTTACAGTGACAAGGTGGGGGAAGGGAGGGGGCGGCAAATTAAATTTTGCCCCTCCTAACAAAACTAGTTCTAACCCTGTTCATGACTATTTTATTTAATATTGCGAATCTTATGTGTATTTGCAGGTGGTGAATTACGGCATCGGCGGTCATTACGAGCCACATTTTGATTTTGCACGTCGAGATGAACCAAATGCATTCCGCAGTCTTGGCACGGGCAATCGGATTGCAACGCTTCTCTTCTATATGACGGACGTTGCACAGGGTGGTGCCACCGTGTTCCCGTCATTACGGCTAGCACTTTGGCCACGAAAAGGATCAGCTGCCTTCTGGCATAATCTCCGACCATCCGGCGAGGGCGACTATCTGACAAGGCATGCAGCGTGTCCGGTGCTGGCCGGCTCCAAATGGGTGGCCAATAAATGGCTACATGAACGTGGTCAGGAGTGGCTTAGGCCTTGTGATTTGGACCCTGAGGCTCCTTAACTTTCTTCTCTCTCCTCTCCAAGGATTCACTGCCATGTGCCAAACGACAAACATCCCTCACCTTTCATTTGTAAAGCTTTAAAGGTACTCAATGAAGACTTTTGGTTTATCCTTTTGAATGCGAATGCTATCTGTAAGAAGTAGGGCTTCCGATCTTTGGTAAATCCAGTTTTTTGAATCAAATATTATTATTATGGGAGTTTTTATTTATACCTAGTAGACCATATTTTGCATAAATTATTTATTAAAAATATAAATACTGTACAACTGCTTGTTCTGCAGTCATTTTAAGTACTGTACACTTGCTCTGCCTCAAGTGAACTAACCTCTAAGGGACCTTAACGTGCATTTTATATACAACGACGTCAGCGCCATCTACAGTCATTCCTATGAAGTTAGGCACAAACATCAGTGCCATCTATAATCATTCCCATGATAATATTTTGTACCATCTATGATAAAAAATCAAATTCGCAAAACTTATTGTAACATCATGCTTTTTATGTCAACACTTTCTTCGATGATTGTGTCTAACTTCATAGGAATGAGTATAGATGGCGCTGAAGTTTGTGTCTAACTTCATAGAAATAACTCTAGATGACGCTGACGTCGTCACATATAAAATGTACTGTTACCGCCCTTAGAGGTTAGTTTATTTGAGTAGGGTCAAGTACACAGTACTTGAAAACGATTGAAGAATAAGCAATCAAAACTTTGTACAGTATTTATATTTTTAATAAATAATTAATAGAAATGTGGTATAGAATTAAAAACTCACATAATATTAGTCATCATACAGATTTACAGATTTTAAAGAAGGTATTTTTAAAATCTCTCAAATGCTGACCACGTATATAGTTAAATTTAGCCGTATGACTGTGTGTGATGCAGATGGCTGCTAAACAATGGACTGATAATTTCGTTTAAACAAAACATGGACAAACCAAAATCCTTCATTCATAAAATGCTATTGTGACGTCATTATTTATTATACATTTCCGGAAGCTTTTTCACTAGGGAGGAGGCTCTAAATCCTCAAGCAGGATATCATGTTTTCAAATGGAAATATTATATATGATAATTAATTTTAGACTAAATGGCAATTTATTTTGTGATATGAAATGAAAGAAAAAATATTTGTTTAAGAAATTTTTATGTGTTAAAAATCAAATATTCCGGTGGTGTATTTGTAAAAAAAATAGATGAAAAGATCAAGAAGAAAAATGTTTAGAGGCAATGACTTTTTTTAAATGACGACTTTAAATGTTTAATATAAAATATTCGGTAACTATAACAATTTTTTTATAGAACCCCTATCCTAAGCAGGATTATAAATACAATTCAAAGAAAGTAGCAACAATACAGTGGAACCTCACTTAACGAGCACACTTCATTCCAGAATCATAATCGTAAAGCGAAACACTCGTTAAGCGAAACAATAACATTCTCCTCATAGAGCTGTCCCTCCCATGACACAGATGATGTAACATACGCACAATCCGGGACTTCCCCTCTCCTCTCCACTCGTTATATGAAACGTCGCTCGTTAAGCAAGTTTGTTTTGTTCGTTATGAGAGGTGCTCGCTAAGCGAGTTCTACTGTTTCTCTATTTTTATCGAATAGTGGTTTTATTTTAAACATTTTTCATTAGGCCTATATTCATTAGTTTTATCATATTTTAATTTGTTAAATTAATGCATGAAATCCCCCCTCCCAAAACATACTGGCATTAATCGTGGTTAATTATAGAAAAAATGGACTGGTCAAACAGGGAAAATTGACTAAAAAAAAAGGTCGAATGAAATGAATTTAATCGATTATGGGAAAAATAATTGATTAGAAATAGTGACCAAAAAAATCTAAATTGTGTTCTATTAATATTTATAAATATAATGAATTTTTTTCTACTTTAAATATTTAAATTTATTTGAAGAATTATAAAAGGGAATATATTATGAAAAAGTTTCCCTAAAAGTGAAATCGTATAATATTAAAAAAAATCTTGAAATTATTCAAAGCTTTAATAGTATAACAATACAAAATAGGCATTTGAACATATATAAAAAAATCAAGCAATAAATGAAAGGAGAAGTCGAATTTAAATATTAAATATTTTTCATTCTCAAAGTTTTTAATGTCTAATTTATCGTCAAGTCACGATTGTAATATTTTAAGAAACACCTAAAGTTAACTATT
>JAKCPI010013110.1:0-19614 GCA_023213315.1 Euborellia annulipes | reverse complement strand
ACAACCATTGAACAGCTGCAGCACTCACGAATGTAAAACTTGGCAAACTTGTATGATGAGCGACAAAATTGACGCCAAAAACAGGATGGCACATGGTTTCCTAAAATCTCGGCAAGCGTGGCTGTGCTTCGGAGGCGATGGGTTTCTTGACTATAAACAAAAACCAGCAATAAAAAATCAAATCAAAAATAATCTTCGATTAGGACCTATAAATGCCTACGTAAAGAAAATTCTTGGTGAAAAAAATCGAACTAACCTATCATCAAGTGAGGTATCAGGAAACTCTGTGCTATGGACCAAATCAGGAGTAGAACCTTGGAGAGCTGCCTGGCTTTGACCTAAAGAAAGTCTCGAATCGTTTCCGATAGCTGCTTCGCTGGCTGGAGAGACTCTTCCGCTTCCTCCCCCTTCGGCCTTCACACGTTCCATAATTTTGGACCCAGATCTAAGATAAAAATAAAAGAAATATGTTCTAAAAAAAAATAAGGGAAGAAAATGATTTTTAATGCATATTGCAAGGTTTAAATACTGCGTAGGATTTATTATTTTTAATTTAAATTCCAAATTGTGCAACTAATAAATTGCTCTAAGTGAGATGTAGAAATTCATGCCTATAGTGGAAAATTCATGCGTATTAGACTTTTTGTGAGCTTACGAAAAAAACGAATTTACGAAAAAAAAATAAATAAAATGCTATTTCTTTGGTTTGAACACCTCATCTGATATTAATATGAAAGGTTGAGGATGAAAAATATCAAAGCCACCCAAAAAATGTGCCCGAGGCAAATAAGGATTATTTAAGGGGTTTCAGGAGGCAAAGCTGTACGCATGTTTTTGCCGATAGGGGTCTTAAAAGTTAGACAAAAAAGCTCAACTATTACGAAAACTTGCCAACAGATGGCAGGATGGTAGGGCTATATTTAATCCCATGTATTTGTTTGATTTTCGTTGATCTTTTAATAATGAATAATTTATAAATATTATTATATATATTATATATCATTTGGAACAGCATAAAAATTTATAAATATAGGCTTATAAGTGATTTGATAATGCCGGCTGTTATAAAATCATCGGACTGCCTGGGATCCGAACCCTCGACTCTTGGTATACAAGGCAGGCGCGCTACTAACTACGCCAAGCCCGAGGGCAAATATTTTTTTAATTAATCATAATTACAAAAAAAGATTTCTATTATGTAAAATGCTTACAAATTTAATTCAATAAAAAACTGCATAAAAAAGACTTCGAACCAAAGATTCAATATAGCCTCCTCCTGAAGCCCCTTAAGGGCCTTTTTCATCATCAACCCTTCATAAATAACATTTAAAAAATGAACTCATGGGCTTGCTAATTTTAATAGTAATAAAAGAATTTAAAAAATATAATGATAATCCCAACTAACCTTTGGGATGCTCGGTCGGAATAACGACTTGAGCCATGCTTATCCTAAAGCAAAACACCTGCTGTCAGCAACCAAACCAAAAAGAGCCAAAAAAAGCACCTTTTGTTCACACATCACAAGAAGACGAACTTCAAATAAAAACGTTTGCTCTAAACAGGCACTAAGGATTATTTAAGTGAACTACATTTAAGACTCTTTTAAAATGTTAATCTGGAAAAATGTTTTTTTAATATTAAAAAAAAAAACAACAAAAACGTCTAAAAAATGCATATAAGAAAATTTTAAAATTATTAATATTATTACTTTTAACAAGATAGAGTTTAAAATAAGAAAATAAATAAAAGCTCTAAGAAAAAGGTCCAATCCATCCACAAACCGCCACCTGAAAATAATAGGATGCAATGCCAGGCCCCATAAGCAAGTGAAGATTTAAGAAAAAAATTCAGAAGCATTAGCAAAAGCTTTTTCAAAATTAAAAAAAAAAAAAAATTTAGACCATTTTGTTAAAAAAAAGCAATCTTTTGAATAATTAATACTTCAGCAAATGTTATACTCTATTAATATAAACTTTAGTAATGAGCTCCCAGGGGACTGTGGTCTTTGTGTTGCGAGTTAATGACGACAGCTATAGTGTTTTACGTGAAAAACGTGATTACCACAATCAGAGCATTCTAGATGATCAGCAGGCTGTCATCCCTCCACCACCAACTTCAAGCCTTCACCTGCTCAATACTGAAGTTTCATGAATAGAGTATACAAAATTCAAATGAGAAATCTCATTTAGCAATGGGTGGGAGTAATCGATACAAAATTTTTTTAAAAAATTTGATTTATATTAAGGGGTTTCAGGAGGCCACATCGAATCTTTGTTCTGGAAATAATACTACATTTTAATGCAGTTTTTTTTTTTTTTTTTTTTAATGAATTAAATTCGGGAGCATTTTACATAATAGAATGTTTTTTTCTTTTAATTACGTTTAATTAAAAAATATTTTTTTTATATTTATAGAAAATGCAAAAAAAACTCTATTATGAAAATTGTAATTTTTTTAAAATCTAAAAATGTAAAAATCATTCAATCAATCAAACCTATAATAATAAAATGAAATGGTGAGAAAGTAAAAATATTATTTAAAAATTAACGGCTAAATAGTTAAGCACTCTTGCAAAAGATGGCAGACTAGTCTAACAGCCGGCATCATCAGATCACTTATAAGCCTATATTTATATGCTGTTGTAAATGATATATAATATAATATATAATAATATTTATAAACTATTTAATATTAAAAGATCAACCAAAATCAAACAAATACATGAGATTAAATATAGCCCTACCATCTGTTGGCAAATTTTCGTAATATTTGGACTGTTTGGCTAATTTTTTAAAATTTAACGCCATTTTATCTTGAAAAAAATGCGAACAGCTTTACCTACTGAGGCCCCTTAATATAAAAAGTTTTATTTTAGATAAATGAGCGACCTCCATTCAACTAAATATATAATTTTTGCTGAAGTATTATTATATTTATAATAACTTGAAGAGTAAATAAATAAATATACTAAAAGAGAGGAAGAAGAAGAAGAATGATGATGGACTCGAGGGAAGAACGCACCTCGGTCTGGGTTTTTCTGTGATGCGATTGCTTCCAAGCCGTTCCCTGAAGGGCGAATTTCCTACCACGTTTCCCTGCAAAGGGCCGATATTCGGCGATAACCATTTTTAAGCTTCTTGAGTGTATCGTGAAGTATTATTTAACATATTTAAAAAATAAATAAATAATAAAAAGCACAAAAAAAAAAAAATAAATAAATACTTTCTCAGCTAACTACCTGAACGTTAGTTGAGGAGAGCACAAAGTTATTTTGCAAAATACTGGTGCTATGGCGGCGGCGAGTGTCATGCTGGACAGCTGGAAGAACGATTGCCGCCGCCTGGAACATGCATGCTAACAGAGATAGTAACAAGTCGCCAATTTTCGCTATTTACTTTCAAAAGAGATATTAAAGCCTACAATTACGTTTAATTAATTAATAATACTAAGCTGTCATGCGTTTTTTATTATTCAAATTCAAATTAAATTGGAATCTACTTGCAAACAAGATTAATTGGGCAGTATAAATACATATATTCACTTGTCTCAGGCTGCCTTTGCCATCACGTGAAACACATATTGTTTTAATTGTTAATTTCTCGAAAACGAAACAGCAACCATTTACGCTAATCCTTTTTCTGCTCTCAAATAAACGAATGTTTCCCAAAGGGGGTTCGCGAAAATATCGTAATAAAAGAACAATATATACGGAATATAATTAAATTATCATCTAATTATAGATAAATAACACAATGTTAAGTTTCAAAAGGAGCTATGACACAAACTGAAGATGACGTATTAACGTCGAAATGCGCATAAGCTAAAATAAAATTCTTTTAAAACTGAACCTAGTGTTATTTATTTATCTATAATTAGATGATAATATAATTAAATTTAAGAATGTTTCAACTAGTGCCAACGGGGAATTAATTCTTTGGATTATATACGGAATTTATTTTTAAGATAATAATAAAGTTTGAAAAAGACTAAAAATAAAAAAATATATAAGTTATAGACAGGAATTTAAGAAAAGAGTACAATATTAATAAAAAAATAAGAATTTCTCACTTTTAAAACATGTTAAAATAGTCAAGAGGAAGAATCTTGGAAATACCTTAAATTCCCATAAGAAATCAATGCAAATAAAACTTAAAAAATGCATGACTAGCTTTTTATTAACGAAAGAAAAGAAAAAAATTAAATAGAAAAAAGAAAGATAATCAAATTGAAAAACTTAAATAAATAATAAAAAAAAATAATAATTATATAAAAGCTTAGCCAATGAGAGATCTCAAATTATTTCCAAGAATGATTAAATTGATTTGAGATTTCTTAAAAAATAAAAATTGCACAGAACTACAAGGTGGTGGGTGCTGTTGCTGCATTCCGAAAGTTGGAGTCATTCAATCTAAACAAAAACTACATAGATATATATAATCAAGTTAGGCAAAATTAATACATTAATAAAAAAATCCCTACTGCCAAAAAAAATAAAATATTAACATGCAAATTATATTTACAACATATTTTTCAAATAAAAAGATTAGTAATTATTATATACATTATGGAATTTCCAAAATTAATTTTTTCATCTATTTTAAAAAATTAATTTAGAATTAAATACCTTGAAAACAATTAATTTTGAACAAATCACATATCTACAGTATTTATATATGTTTGTTAAAGCAATTGTCGTTTGTATTATTATTATGGGAGTTTTAAATTATATACCACATTTTGTATTAATTGATCATTAAAAATATAAATAATGTAGAAGGTTTCGACTGCTTATTCTGCAGTCGTTTTCAAGTACTGTGCACTTGCTCCGATTTAAGAACTAACCTCTAAGGGATCGTTACGTGCATTACAAGGACGTCAGCGCCATCTACAGTTTTTCCTAAGAAGTTAGATACAAAAATCAGCACCATCTACAATCATTCTCATGAAGTTATTAAAAAAAAAGCAGATGGTACATAATATTTTCATGGAAATGATTGTAGATAGCACTGATGTTTGTGTCTAACTTCATAGTAATGACTGTAGATGGCGCTGATGTCGTATAAAAATAGCATCTAAGGCTCCCTTAGAGGCTAGTTCACTTGAGTCGGAGCAAATGAACAGTACTTGTAAACGACTGCAGAATAAGCATTCGAAACGTTGTACAGTACTTATATTTTTAATAAATAATTAATACAAATGATGTCTATAACTAAAAATCCCCAAAATCTATTTGATAAATAATAAACAAAATAATCTATGGATGAATAATAAGTCTCTACCGGGTATTTAATTAATTTCACTGAGAAGAATAATTTAATTTTTGTCTATCTTTTTAAAATTTTAATTAATTAAATGAATTTAGAGATGATAATGATTTGGATGATTTAAATGAAGGGTGGAGCTATTTCAAGGTATCTAAAAGTAATCAACTTTTTTTTAAAGCTTACCCGAGGTTTTTTATTTTGATGTAGACGAATTTTATTCACAAAACTTTCTATATACCGGAGATAATATTCAGTTAATTGACTTTGTTCTTCAATTGAGGGAAAAGTATAAATATCACATTGTACGGCGCTCGCAAGAATTTAACGAGTTGGCGAGAGAAGAAAGGGGAGTAGACCCATTCGAAACCGAAAATTTTTCCGGGGCTAGAATTAAAAAAAAATATAAGAATTTTTCTGAATAATCCGGCGGCCCCCAAACCCCCCCCCCCCCCCAGCGGGAGTAATGAGAGCGAGGACAGAAGAAAAAGAAGATATCTATTCATGAAATTTTATTAAGGCTCGATTTGACATTATGTCGATTTTTTTTTTTCGATGGTAGGAAACTTTTTCGGGTTTTTTCTCTGTTTATTTTTCTTTATTAGCCTAAAATAGAATTGGCAAAATCAATTTGATCCAGATTTTTATAAAAACAACGAAAATTTAGAAGAAATATGAAGGATGATATTAATCGTATTTTTTTCTTTCTCGATTATATTTTAAACTTTAAAAATCTTTTAGGAAAGGTATAAATAGGCCACTGCAGTTCAATAGAAAAACAAAATATATAAAAAATATATAATTTATTAAATCAAATCACCTGGTTTCGACCGCACTGCCGCAGGTCTTCCTTTTTTTTACTGAGGAAGACCTGCGGCAGTGCGGACGAAACCAGGCGATTGGATAAGATTAAAAATATATATATATATTTTTGTTTTTCTATTGACTGTAGTGGCCTACTTCCACACCTTTCCTGAATACATTCAGTCCTGGGTGAGTGCAATCATCTCTTAAAAACCTTTTAAAATATAGTTATAGTTTGAGATTAATAAAATATTTTGCATGTGCAGAAGTAATATTCACTCGCTTCGAAGTAAACGGTTTTGGACCGAAACTAACCGAGCCGAAGCAGAGAAAATACCCTGGTTGTTTTAAATTATTTTTTTCTAATCAGAACCGACCTTAACCGGACCGGACCCGGCAAAGTGGGACCCTTGCAAGTTGTCTTAAATCATATACGAATCCCCAAGCGAGAATTCCTTAAGTTGCTTTAATTTGTTTTAAATATAAGCCTTAGTTATTGAATGTATTATATATTTCTTCTATATTTTAGTTATTTTTATAGAAATCTGGATCAAATTGGCTTTGCCACCTCTATTTTAGGCTAATAAAAGGAATGTAGAAAGAAAAGGAACCCGAAAAAGTTCCCTATCATAGAAAAAAAATGTCGACATAATCTTCAATTTATTTTTTTTGAAATTTACTTACTTCGGATAAAGTGAAATCTGTATCCCCTCGTGTGCATATATAATGATCCAGGTAATTCCAATTGAATGTTTCTAATTTCTCTGTGGTGAAAGAAACTCTCGAGATTTCATAAGTGTCATGATGAGGAGCATGAAATCGATATTCATAATGGATTTTGAATGGAGGATAGGGATGCCGGGGTCGATAGCGAGTCACGGTTATCGTTGGCCCACTAATTGCTGATCCTTTAGTTAATGAAATTCGATGGAACAAACGGCCGATGCTTAGGACATATGCTTCATTTGATTCCTGACTCTTTGGCACCGGATCCACCACTGAGCTTACAGGTTCGATTGCTTTGGCGGAATCGGTATTAGGAGCAACAATTAACTGAAAACCCTGAAAGAAAATCAATAAATTAAGTTAAGAAATTAATTTAAATCTAAATAAATAATTTTTCAGGCTTAATTAAAAACTACCGTAAAAACTGTCTTTGAAAAAATATCCATAAAATCTACAATGAATGTTACTTACTGAATTCAAAAATTTTTGTTTTCTATGTCTAAACGTCACCCATCTTCAGGACAAATGTGTTAATAATTGTTAGCACTATCTCCTTCAGTTGTTTAATAGGTAAGAATGTTAGTATATTCCAAAATATACTAACCTTTTTTACTTGGCTAACAACTGAAGGCAGTGCTAGAATTATTAACACCTTTGTTCTGAAGATAGGTGACTTTTAGTCCCGAAACTTCGACAAGGGAATTTAAAATAATTCGGGCCGTAAACAAGTCTTCCTTTTCTTTATTTCATCTTCTATCTGTATTACGGTCTTCCTCCAGATTGTCTTTGATGACATTTGGACTTACTTCCACCTTTCTATATATATTTCATCCAGTTATATTTGAGAAAATTTCCTGATATTTCTCTGCCGTCAAACAGATACGCAGAGGAGAGGGGAACTGATTCCTCATGTGACTTCGTTTAATAACGACCATTTTAGAGGAATGAGATTCACTGAATATGTCAAATTCAAATCTCCAAATAGGAAAAATTAAGAAATCTTGTAAAGAGACTCAATATAAACCCAAAAATCTTGCAATTACATTTTACACTTGTGGGACTCTGCGTCACCCTTCACCAGGAGAAAAGATGTGAAAAAGTTTTTTGTGCCACCTGCTCACGAACAATTTTGAGAACAATGATGCGGTATTCATGGAATATCAGCCCATTATTCGACTCGACATGCAAATAGATTAAGACCCGATCAGTGGTGATTCACTCTACAATATTGTTTGTATGGTATGTGAGAAAAATAAATAAAATATAAATTTTTCTGAAAAAGCCTCTTTCTAATATTGTTTGTTGTACATTACGATTGTAGGAGTCAAGAAAAACTTTTTTTCACGTCTTTTGTCATTGGAACGGTTGACTACCCTAAACTATCGACTACGCTTAATTAAATAAAGGATTTTTGAGCTGATATTGTGTCTCAATTTTTCAATTTTCCTCCAAAAATCTTGTCTAAAATCAGAATATGCACTCCCCTCACCTACTGCAATGATATACTTTAATTTGACGACCATAAAATTGGTTCAAATGCAAATAAAAGAAATAATTTTATTCAGTCAGAAAGGAATTTCGATAGATGCTACCTTCCTCTCATTTTGAATAATATTAAATTTGTTTATTTAAAAGGAAATTGTTTTGAACCTATGTTGTTTATATCCTAGTCTCTACATATATTTGAAGGATGTTTTTGAATTAACTTTATTTTTTTAAATATTTTAAATTTAATTTCCTTTAATTAGAATGTAAACAGGATTAGGGAAGCAGACATACTCTATAAATAAAACTCTAATTTTAGTTACTTTAAAAAAAAGCGATCAGAATAAGTTATAATACTCACTTGAGCTAACCGCTGGGAGATCAATTCTCGAAAAACTTCATCAGAAGTAAGAGGCTTTTTATAAACAGCGCGCTGTTGGGCATAATCGGCATTGACATCATCAGGGGAGGAGATTATAATCCGAAACGACATAATCATTCTGAAGACTCCGTTTATCTGGGAAGTAATCGGTTGTGATTGGCAAGCAAGCGGGAATCGTCAGAGATTTCCAATCCACACCTATCAAAACAAATTAGAAAGGTAAATATGAATATATTGCTTATATTAATCGTAATTTTAACTTAATTTATTAAACTATATTATAAATTTAAATTGAGTTATTGAAGGAGCTCTCGGTGGGGCTCCAAAATTCAAAAAATAAAAATATAAAATTTTTTAAACATCAAAAAATTTCTTTGATAAAGTTCAAATTTAATTCTATTTTTATTAGTGAAAAAAAACAAAGAAATTAATAAATCGTCGATGGAAAATTGTATTGTATCAAGTCCATTAGTTAACAATTAGAATGATAGGACATTTTGTTTTGTATAATCTCCTATGGACTTGAGACAAACATAACGTTCTTTTTATTAAGGTTTGTAATGTATTTAAGAGCCGAGAGTTGATGGGCTTGGTTCACTAGAAATACCTTGCCTCTGTTAACTAAATTTTTTACAAAAGTGGACTTGAAACAATTCAATTCTCATCATTGTGTGATTAATTACAATGGAAATTGGATAAAATGTAATTAGTAAATTTTATTTGGAAAGATAAAAGTGAATTTATGAATCTTATTTTTGGTCGTCGAGGGCAGGGCCGGTCTAGGGGGGGGGGCACTGGGTGAATGGCCCCGGGCGGCAGATATCAGGAGGGCGGCAATTATAGAAAGATTTACTAAAAAAGGTAAAATGATATGAATTTTGTATAGAAAATTTAAGGAGGGGGCGGTAAATTAAATTTTGCCCCTCCCCCTAAAAATCTCGTAGTTCCGGCCCTGGTCGAGGGTGTTTGTTAATAAGGATGAAATTCTTTATTTCCTTAATAACAAAAGACACAAGTTTAAACTCATTGGTTTAGATTTTTTTAAAAACCTTTATTACCCTAGTATATATTTGATAAAACCCTAGAAATAGATTTTTCTCTGGATTGGATAGCGATAATTAATTAAAATAAAAATAAAAATCCTTAAAATAGATAAAATCTTTAGAAAAATTGTTCATGGCCCAATAATTGATCCCAAAATGAAACAAAATTTCCCACATTGTTGTTTTTTCTTCAGAATATATCAATGATGTATGATTGGAAATTTAATTAATTTTTTAGGTGATTGAGAAATGCGATATTATTTATTTGTTTTAATTTTACAATTAAAAAGAAATCTTGGGTAAAAATGGAGTATTATTGTACAATTTATAAAAATGTTTCAAATTGCTAATTTAAGAAAAATTATTTAATATATGTGAGGTTTATTCACTAGGTTCCTCACATATATTAAATAATTTTTCTTATAAATATGTTTCGTAAAACCTGCACCACTTTCCCTCCAAACTATTATTTGGAAATAATCAATATTTAATGAAGGCAGGATGAGTCCCTGAGTCTTAGGCTGAACGCACACCAATTGAGCAAAAACGTTTTTGCCTAAAACTGTTTTTTTCAATGCTTTTCTATGGGTCAACGCACCGAAGAGACAAAACACAATTGGACATGATTCGACATCATTGAACAAAATGTTTTGCCATTGAAAATTTTGCTCAATCAGTGTGCGTTGGCATCGAGGAAAACGTTTTGCTCTTGGACAAAACGTTTCGTTCGAAAACGTTTTGCTCAATTGGTGTGCGTACAGGCTTAGTGGCCATTCAAAAATGTATTAATTTTCTTTTCTTTGGCTCTAAATCAGTTGAAAAGACAAAAGTCAATTATCATTCTAGCAGGCCAGGGGGGTTCAATTCTATAAATTTTTCAAGAAAAAAAGGAAATTTAAAATTTCGAATATACGAGAATTTGTCTAATATGATCTGTTAAAATAAAGCCTTTAGAAATTTTATTTCTTAATGCTTGTAGTCGTGGCTGTGATGCAATTGTGATGGAGAGATGGAATTATCAGCCAAAGTGAGGTGCACCTGGTTCAATACAACTGCTAGAATTAGACGTTTGGGACATCCTCAGCTATAAGAAATTGCACACATTGAATCAAACTAGGCTTTGTCAACAATAAAAAATCATTTCTCTCATACAAATTATATCATTTCTGTCCCCAAGGATCATGAAATTTTAGATAATTTCTTATCTTTTGATATAAAATTTAAAAAAAAGGGATATTTTTTACAACTCATGCTCACTATAGATGGTTAATCAAACAAATGCAATTCTTGATTTCTTCAAAAGCAAGATGCTCAAAGGAACATCGATTCCGTTCTTCAAGATATTTGAAAAATCAAAGTGAACTGAACGTAAACCTAAAAATAACGAATAATTCTCAGATAAAAATTTTACAAAATCTTACTAAACTTTGAGCATCTTGAAAAAAGGTTTAATAATACTCAATTTTAGAAGAAAACGTGTACAAACACACACACACAAAAAAAGCCCCTAAAAACCCATTCAAGCATGCTACGCGAACAACTTGACAATAAATAAAACATAAAAATAAAAAAAAAAGATATAGAAATAGAAAGATATTTCCAAAAAAAAAAAGAAAGGAAAGTTAACATGCAAGTGTGCAGTGATTTCCCGAAAAAGAATAAAATTCATCAAGATCTCCCAAAAAAAAAAATATTCGGTGAAAAATAAATATCAAGCATATTTCTACATTCAAAAAGAGGCTAAAGTGAACAAGCTAGTCTAAAAGTTGGCTCGAAATTAAACAATTTTTCTCAAACCTATGACAACTTTGCCGACTGATTGTTTGATACGCCGACAGACATAGACATGAAAAGGAAACAGAAATAATATATATTAAAGTAAAATAATGAAATTTGAAATCAAGATTAATATTTTGTTTTTTTGATAAATAATTCTAAAATCAACACACCGACCAGTGGTGGGATATAATTAATAAATGCAATTTATGCTCAAAGCTAAATGCAATGATAATTGATGCAAGCAAACTTTAAATGGAATTTATCTAGTAAAAAAAAAAAAGAAAAATATTCATTTTTAGTCCTCTAAGAAGGATAATTCATACACTGCTGGTCAAAACTCAGATATTAAATATTATTAATTAAAAATCATACCCGATAGTTATAATCAAACCTACGGTGTAATCAGGGGCGTATTTATGGGGGGTGGCCCCGAGGGGGCCCGGGCCCCCCCCCCCCCGAAATTTCCCAAACACATATACATATATAGGGATATACAGACATCAGCGCAACAAATTTTTCCGCAGGATGGAAAACGTTGGTTCCGCAATTGAAAAAATGTTCCGCAAAAAATTTCGTGTGAAAAAAATATAGTTTCTTGAAAAAAAAATATCCTGAGAAATTGCCTGATTAAATAAATAAATTAAGACCATAAGCCTGCGATTAGGCATATATTGAATCGAGAGATGTAATTGAAATTAATACATCTTGAAAACTTCAATAAATAATATTATATTATAAGAAAAAAGATTTCTTTTTAAAATCTTTTTTGAATCTCCATTGAGCTGGACTTTTGAAATTTTACATATTAACTTCAAATATTGAAAAATTCCATTATGTTCGGAGGTAGAAAATTACAAGCAAAGTTGACAAAAGGGCGCGAAATTTGACCAGCATGCACGTCCTAAGATAAACATGAATATTTTGGGAATTATTAATATCTCCTTTATTAATTTATTATCATTATGATAATCCCAGTAAAATAACATTATAAAAGAAATCAATATTAAGACAAAATTCAAAAACTTTAAAAGAAAAACATATTATATATATAATATTGAAATGTTCTAACCAGTGGTGAGAGCTGGTGTCCATTCTTGCTCTCCAGTAGCACCCCAGAGAAGTGCTAATCGCCGACCAGACGAAGACGTTCCTCCCGATCGAGGACGAGCTGAAAAAAAAAACATTGAGATAGATAAAAATTAAATAAAATGATGTTCACAAAACAACTCCATTAAAAAATATATCTAATTTTGTTAGAATCCTTGTCATTGTTTATCTTTTATGATTGGCTGCAAAGTTGAAGTGAAAACGATCATTACCAATAATTTGACAGAATAAAAAAATATTATAGCAACATCATCCTTTTTTTATAAACACTTGCTTTGATGATTGTGTCTAACTTCATGGGAATGAGTGTAGATGGCGGTGACGTCGTTGTCTATAAAATGCAAGTAACGGTCCCTTAGAGTTCATTTCAATCGGAGCAAATGTACAGTACTTGAAAACGACTACAGAATAAGCAGTCGAAACGTGTACAGTATTTATATTTTTACTTTCTCTTACCTCTATATATATGTTAATATATATAGAGAGAGAAAGTATTGGATTCATGTCAAAAATTCGATGTCGAGATTTTGATGGATATACACGTTTTGAGGTCCCCTGAATCCAAAAAAGTGGTTTTCGCGACATGGTCTGTCTGTCTGTGTGTGTGTCTGTGTGTGTGTGTGTCTGTGTGTGTTCAATTTTAACCATGAAGGAATTGAACTATGAGGTTGAAATTTTATATATAACAGTAGATAGGAAAAGGAGAATGCAGCCAGGTATTGAGTCTCCACGAAATTAAACTCTCTGTTCAGGAAACAGTTTCGGCTTTAATGAGATAAAACCATCCTCAGTCCAATAGTTGAGAGTATGAACTCAAACTATTGGACTGAGGATGGTTTTATCTCATTAAAGCCGAAACTGTTTCCTGAACAGAGAGTTTAATTTCGTGGAGACTCAATACCTGGCTGCATTCTCCTTTTCCTATCTACTGTTTAAATACAACAGCCACTTTAAATTCTTCAAATTTTATATATAAGTTAACAACCCCCCGGGAGCGTGAAAATAAGCTTTTAATCAAAATCGGCCAAAGAGTACTAGTACTTTACTGATGTATTTTTTCAGTTTTTTTCGATTTTCTCAAAATTCGCTCGAACGATTTTGATTAAAATTCAAAAATCAATTATTTTTTAGATGCTCTTTACTCATTTTGCCATTGAAATCTTTTGAAGACCACTTTACTCTTGTACCTCATAGGAAAGATAGGAGAAATGGTTGTAACAAAATATAAATATTTTCCAATGTTTATAAATTTTATATCTTGAATTCTAATATATCTGTGAAAACTAAATATATTATATCTACACAAAAAATCTGCTGTGCGACCAGTCACACCAGATTTTTCTATTTTTTAGATACTCTTTCAAATGTATATTCTCGTTTTGCCCTCAAAATTGTTTGAAGCACACTTTACTCTTGTACTTCATAGAAAAGATAGGAGAAATGGTTGCCATGGTAACAAAATATAAATATTTTCCCATACTTATAAATTTTACATCTGAATTCAAATATTCCATACTGCCGGGAACTAAATATATGTCGACACAAAAAATCTGGTGTGACAAGCACAGAACACAACTTTCGATTACCGAAGGTAAGAGAAAGTTGTGTGCTGTGCGCCAGTCACACCAGATTTTTAATAAATAATTGATAACAAAATGTGGTCTATAATTAAAAACTATGTAGTCGTTACAAAGTTCTTTTTTCCTCCTTATACGGAGCATTTATAATCTTAAAAATTACCTTCAGTTTCGTTATTCGAATTAATTACAGTTGCAGGAGATGCTGATCTTTCGTCTGTTAGTGTATTTTCTCCTCCAGCAGTAGGTACGGCTTGATAATGATGTTGTTGAATGAGTACGCCAGTTGGTCCCTTAAATAATTCAAGTTTTATTTTAAAAGGTTTGTTCCAAATTAATATTAGAGATTGATATAAGATAAGGTGGCTGTAGATATCAGTTGATACAGGACAGAGGAGTTGGCAGCCAATTTTAGAGCCTCTATATTAAATAAAAACTCTCAATTCTGGATACGTTTCGGCTTTATTCTACTAAGGCCATCATCAGTCCCATTAGAGCTGGAAAGACATACATTAATATATAAAGATGACAGTTACAAAATACAAATAAAAATATTTTATATAAAATATAAAAAATCTCACAGTATTAATATATAGAGTTGTTATAATGGAATATTTTTTATATACATTAGTTGGTATATAAATAATTTCTATTTTGTATGCTTCCAGTTTTTAATACGTGTGTATACGTCTAAGTAACAATTTGATTTGATCAGATATTTCTTAAATTTACAAATATATTTTTCAATGAGATGGGATTATATCAATGACCCTTATTATTAGGACATTGCCTGAGGTGAGAAGCCGAAATAAATATTTATATAACATATTTGCGTTGTTATTATAGACAAGAAAATCCTATAAATCCGGTCAAAAAGGTTAAAAGAATATTGCTTCTCTATGAAAAAAAATAATTTAAAAAAAAAAAACAAAATTTTCCTTTTATATAAAAAACTTTTTTTTAAAAAATAACAAACATTTTTTTTATTATATAAAAAATATATATATATATATAGCACACACCTATATTTTCAACAGAGCGTCATTGTTAGTCAAGAAAGAGAGAAAACCCGCTTAGTCCGTCGCAGTCCGTCTGAAAATTTAGCGCCCTGCTTCCATTCCTTGACAAAACATTTTTCCGCAAACAGCCTTTTTGTAGTATTAATGCTACAAAAAGGCTGTTTGCGGAAAATGTTTTGTCAAGGCAATGGAGGCAGGGCGCTAAATTTTCAGACGGACTGCGACGCTACTTTTATCTCTCTTTCTTGACTAACAATGACGCTCTGTTGAAAATATAGGTGTGTGCATATATATATATATATATTTTTTATATAATAAAAAAATATGTTTGTTATTTTTTAAAAAGTTTTTATATAAAAGGAAAATTTGTTTTTTTTTAAATTATTTTTTTCATAGAGAAGCAATATTCTTTTAACCTTTTGACCGGATTATAGGATTTTCTTGTCTATAATAACAACGCAAATCTTCTTTATATATATAATTCTTCTGTACGTGTGTATGTGACTGAACTCCTCCTAAACGACTGAACCAATTATGATGAAATTTTCTGTGTATGTTTGTGAGAATCCCGGACATGTTTTGTTTCACAAATAACAATAAGTTAATGAGTAATTAACCGTTAAAATAAGAAAAAAATAAAAATTAGGAGAAATGGTTGCCATGGTAACAAAATATAAATATTTACCCATGTTTACGATTTTTTTTATTTATTTACATTTTGAATTCTAAAATATCGGCGTAAATTTTTTGTCTGTGTATCGGGAGAGTCCCGGAAAGGATATTATCCACAAAAAATCTAAGTTCATGAATAATTAACCGTTAAAATAATGTTTGTATGTACCGGTATGTATATAAGTAGGCGAGCTAAGGGGGTCCAGGGGCGCAGCCCCCGGCTAGAGGAAAGCCCCGCCGAAGGCGGGGCTTGCGTCTAGTATGTTATATAAATATTTATTTCGGCTTCTCACCTCAGGCAATGTCCTAATAATAAGGGTCATTGATATAATCCCATCTCATCGAAAAATATATTTGTAAATTTAAGAAATATCTGATCAAATCAAATTGTTACTTAGACGTATACACACGTATTAAAAACTGGAAGCATACAAAATAGAAATTATTTATATACCAACTAATGTATATAAAAAATATTCCATTATAACAACTCTATATATTAATACTGTGAGATTTTTTATATTTTATATAAAATATTTTATTTGTATTTTGTAACTGTCATCTTTATATATTAATGTATGTCTTTCCAGCTCTAATGGGACTGATGATGGCCTTAGTAGAATAAAGCCGAAACGTATCCAGAATTGAGAGTTTTTATTTAATATAGAGGCTCTAAAATTGGCTGCCAACTCCTCTGTCCTGTATCAATTAATATTAGAGAGATGATTGGAAGAATATTTATAAGAATAAATATAAAAAATCTGAGTTTTTAATATTTTTAATTAGGAGAAATTAAGTATGCTGGGACGATTAAATTAAGGTTATGGAGAAAAGACAAACCAGCGACTGCTTTCCACGTTAAAATAATTTATTGGAAAATATTTCGGAATGCCTAACGTAATCCATCCTCAGTGCATCAAATTTCAATTACGAACCTTGGGAAAAATATGGGTCCATCGGCGTCGATTTGAAGTTAATTTGATTGTGACATGAGATGGATCAAATGGATTGATAAGAGCCCGTCCGGGTCTTGACATATGGCTTATCACTTGATGATGAGATTGCCCCCCTCCTCCTCCTCCTCCCCCTCCACCCCCTGGAGAACCGGCACTTCCTATTATAGGTCGGTAGGGGGGAGAGGGTTCAGCTTCAGTGACAATAGGAAAATTCCTCTGTTTAACTAGAAAAATAAAAATTGAAAAGATTAAAAATTGCTATTCGAAAAACTTTTATAAAATTGTCTAGATTCAAAATATAAAAAAAAATAGAAATGGATGTAATCGACTATTATCAAAATAATTCCATATTAAAATTCAATTAATAAAATTTAAATATCCTGATTTAAATTCGTAAGCATTTTACTTAATAGAAAGCTTTTTTTTATTACGATTAATTAAAAAATATTTTTTTATATTTATAAAAAAATGCAAAAAACATTATTACTATTAATAATAATTAAATAAAGTGGGGACGAAGTCAAAAAGAAATTTCGTATTTATTTAAAAATTATCGGTCAAATAGTTCACCATACTTGCAAAAGATGGCAGGCTAGTCTAACAGCCGGCATTATCAGACCACTTATATGCCTATATTTTTATGCTGTTATAAATGATATATAATATACCAGAGGTAAAGCCCGCCTTCGGCCCTACCATCCTGCCATCTGATGGCTAATTTTCGTAATAGTTGGGCTTTTTGGCTAAATTTTTAAGATACCTAACGCCATCTTATCGGCAAAAACATGCTTACGGCTCTAATTCCATAAGCCCTTTAACTAACTTATTTAAAATATTAACAAAAATTCCGATACTAACTTTCTAAATGAACATGATTAATATTAATGAGGTTAGGACGTGGAGATTCCAATCTGGATTGTGCTGGAATGCTTATAGCTGCTGATCGTGTTGGAGTTTCATGAGAATTGACTCCCGGGATACAAGATGAATGACGAAGATCTGGATCAGACATTTTTCTAGGTAGAGGAGGCCGAATATTCGTTTCATTTCTGTCAATCATTGCACAAACACTAGTTTTCTTTGTTCGAGTTGTATTTCGAGTTAGTCCTCTAGAAAATCTGTAAAAGTAAAAAAATATTAATTAAAACATAGAAAAAATAGAAATCGTAATAACAAAAAAAAAAAAAATTTACCTTGCCGAAGGCACCTGTGGTAGCTGAAACACTTGAGCGTCATAGGCATCGTAATCAAATAAGGAATTTGGCATGCATTCATCTTCAAGATCAAGTTTGGCTTTATTGGATGTTTGAAGGGCTGTCAGAGGAATTTCGGGAAGTTTTGTTCTGCGTGGAGGCAATTTGATACGAGGTATAAATGTTGAATATGCAACTTTTTTATTTGTGGAATAAAAACTAAAAAATAATTTTATTATTATTATTTTTTTTTTCATTCGTTGAAATTTTTTATTATACTATTTACCTGAGATTAATCCAATGGGGCATACTATAGTCATCTGCAACGTAATTTGATGAATCTTTGTTATGGAACTAAAATAGAAATTGAAAAATAAGTTAAAAAGAAAGAAATTATTTATAACACGTCACTCAATAAGTCCCCGGTCTGACACATAGATGAGAGCATTCACGTGATTTCCGGGTAGTTCCAACCTTCAAACAGTACGTACCAAAATTTCATGGCATTCTGACCTTAGTTTAAAGGTTACAGTCGTTTTAGTGAGCCCAGTTTTGTAATTTTCAAGACAATGGAGTCAATGCCCCGTGACACAAGTCGATGTAAATGGTTAAATTGAATGAAATACGCTTTGAATTGCTTCCCCACCGTACTCTCCAGATTTGGCCCCCAGCGACTAATGGCTTTTTGCAGACAACCAGAGGAAGAAATGTGACTCAAATGAAGAAGTGATGGCCTATTTTAAGCGCAAAGACAAATCATTTTACATAAAGGGCATCGAAAAGTTAGAGGAGCTTTTGAATGAATGTATCACTCACGAAGGAGAGTATGTTGATGTATAGGAAATATTGAAGAATTTAATTCAATCGAAACTCGAAAATCGATTGAGCTAATTCGACTAAAATGCCCGAACCGATAATTTTTTACTTCCTCCCGCATCACATATTCGTATCAAAATTTCTTGGACTGAATATGCTAAATAAATTTAGCCGAAAAATATCCAAATTTGGAATTTGTTGAGAAACTCAATTAAATATTTTTCTTCAAAACCTTATAAATTTAGACTTTTTTTAATCCATAAAATATTGTCTTGAGTATTTAACTACCGAAAGTTTGAAATTGTCTTGGACAAACATAATATTAATGGATGAATTTTGGGATTTAGATATACAATTGTTCAAGGATGAGACTCCAATAACAATCAAGCATATTATTAAATCAATTTCTGATTATACTGCGTTACCTTGAGTAAAGGGACTGCATGCAAAGGCTGTTCTCCAACGCAGACCAAATCGCTTCCAACTCCATTATCAATAGCGTTGTTTCGTAACGTTGGTCAGCTCTCGATCTACTTCAAACACACCAACTCCAGGTGTAATCACAACAGAGAGTTGTCCAGTTCGATCGAAACTCCGATCCAAATAATGTTTTTCAAAAACTATGGAAAAATTAATAATATTCATAAAAATAGATTTTATTCATAAATATCTTAAAATCTCATATTTACCATTTAAAGACATATTTAACACTTCTAAAAAATTCCCTTGAGCAGCGGTGGGATTTTACGAAAGCTTTAGGAATCTGTTCACCTGGTCGTTTATGATATTCAAGA
>JAKCPI010013109.1:0-12288 GCA_023213315.1 Euborellia annulipes | reverse complement strand
CTTGGAGGAAAATAAATACCGAGTGCTGCTAATAAATACACCAGACATAGCGTGCATGCCCGAGGAGAGAGAGAGAGAGAGAAAAGAGAATGCGAACGAACGATACGAACCCAATTTTATCGCCAAAAAGATTTATCTGCAAAGAAAACTTGAATGTAAATAACGTTTGAGTTTAATTTGACCCAAACTAACCCGAGGGCTGTTCACGCTGAAAATTTATTTGTCATTATTTGCCAATCGAAGAAAAGTTGAATGGAAGACTATTTAAGGGGAAAACATGGCGTTTTAATGACAGACTCACGATTTATATTATAAATAAATAAATTTAAAAAATACAAATTAATTACTTTTTAAATAGCTTGGAGCTTAGATGTGGAAAAACATTAAGGTGCGCGTCTCGGGGGTGCTAATTTTGAAGCTATCGACCCCAAATTTTTTTTAAATTAAAGCTATTTAATATATCCACAACTTATAGAAGCCCTTTTTTGGATTTTCGAAAAAATAAATTTTTTTTAGATTAATCGCATTAAAGAAAAGATATTTTTAAAAAATCCGCTCTATAAATCCCTTGTATTCCTATGGGAAAAACTAACGCCATCTCTTGTCGCCTAGAGTAACTAGGTACTGAATCGTGTTCTAACGACTTTTCGAGACGCGCACCTTAAGAATTAAAAATTGCTGCGAATGAAGAGATGCGGTAAACAAAAGGCAAATAAGAGTAAGTAAAATCTACCCGAGTAAAAATGAATAAAAATGATCGAGGTATACACACGCCCGCAGCAGGTCTGCATAATGAACCTTGAGGGACACACAGGAAATACACGCCCGCACCAGGAACACACACAGAAGTTAGAAAATGACCAGAAGGAAAATGTGTGTCCCTGGTGTAGACGTGTGTATACCTGTGTGTCCATGGTGTGGTCGCCCTCCATGTACCCACAAGATGTGGGCCCCTGAGCAAATCTTCAAGTCCTATAATAATCAAAATTTCAATTTCACTAAAAAACTATTATTTTTCACAAACCTAAATCTAATAGGGCCACCACAAGATTATTGATTCTAATTCAATGTTGTGCTTCCCCCCCCCCACCCCGCCCTCCCCGAAGGCTAGTTACGCCGCTGCCTAATCTCTTTAATAAAACATGTAGGCTATTAGATTAAAGACCCTAATCCCGTAGATACATGTTATATACGAATATCTAAAATGTCTCTTCAGTCTAACGCTACATTTATTTCCAATTAGTTGGCTTTAGTTGATAACAGTGAATGGAATTGGTTAAATCAACATATTCGCATCACAAGCAGTGTTTGGTTTACAAATAAACTTTTTAGTATTGTATTTGTTAATTTAATTGAAATATATAGAGAGGCCACTTTGCGAGTTTATTTTTTTAACTTCCAAAACGTGTATTTCTGTTAAAATCTCGATCATAAGAGTTCTAATATATTTCTTTTTTTTTTTTTGTTTCTATGATTAAATTTAATTTAAAAAGACTTCTTCCAACAGGTATATAAGCTTATATTTGAAATTTTCTTGGTTTGAAATTGGACTAGAGAGTTTTGTCTTAAAAGTAATTCATTTAACTTGTTCCTTGAGAAAAACTAGCGCTTTATATTATAGTGTGATGATTATAAGCTGTTTATAGAAGTGGAAAGCTAATTACTAATATTTGTGTTTGTGGTTTTTAAGGGTAGGTGGGGGATTCAGGAACCGGGTTGAAAAAAAAAAAAATCTGGTGTGACTGGCGCACAGCACACAACTTTCTCTTACCTTCGGTAATCGAAAGTTGTGTTCTGTGCTTGTCACACCAGATTTTTTTGTGTCGACATATATTTAGTTCCCGACAGTACGGAACATTTGAATTCAGATGTAAAATTTATAAGTATGGGGAAATATTTATATTTTGTTACCATGGCAACCATTTCTCCTATCTTCTCTATGAAATACAAGAGTAAAGTGGTCTTCAGAAGATTTCAATTGCAAAATGAGAATATACATTCTAAAGAGCATCTAAAAAAATAATTGATTTTTGAATTTAAAAAAAAATCGTTGGAGCAAATTTTGAGAAAATCGAAAAAAACTGAAAAAGTACATCAGTAAAGTACTAGTACTCTTTGGCCGATTTTGATTAAAAGCTTATTTTTCCGGTCCCGGGCCGTGTTTAACTTAAATATAAAATTTCAACTTCGTAGCTCAATTCCTGCTTAAAATTGAACACACACCCACACACACACCCACCTACCCACACACAGACAGACCATGTCGCGAAAACCACTTTTTTGGATTCAGGGGACCTCAAAACGTGAAGATCCATCAAAATCTCGACATCGAATTTTTGACATGAATCCAATACTTTCTCTCTATATATATATTACATATATACATAGGTAAGAGAAAGTAAAAAAAAAAACAATATAGAAAATTTAATAACATTTCGAAAAACGGAAAAAATCCTCAAGATACGTGGGCTGATGTTTTTTGTTGAATAATGTACTAATGTATGAAATAGAATGTTGAATGCCGAATGAACAGCCGTGTTATTATTGACTTTACATTATTACATTATTGAACAAAAAACGTCATGATCGTTATAATCCAGTCAGCCTTCGTGTTCAGCAGAGCGGATTTTTTCCTGTTTCTAAAAATCAAGAGACCCTTAAAACAGCAAAGACTTTACTGAATTGACAATAATAAAGATGAATTTTCTGTGTTGAGAAGATTGTATAGCTTCCTAAAAGGTGTACTTTAAAGCGAACAATGTAAACATAACTTTTAAATCAATTTAGTCCTTAAACTTTTTCATCGTTCACTTTGTTTGTAATTTGCAAAAAAAGACCATAATCCCTTAAACATATAACAAGCCCATGTTATAAAGGAAAGATGAGAAGAGTATCAACCAGCAAAAGACAAAAGTTGTAATTAGTTCTGTAAACATTTCGAGCGTGAATCGTGTTCATTTTCGGGAACTAAATAAAGTCAACAAAATTTATTCTCCATTTTTTTTTTTTTTTTTTTTTTTTGTTAAAGTTGGGTAAAAGGAAGAAAGCAAAATAGTTAAGCAACTCCTAGTAGTGCTTACAATTGGAATAGGTGGATCCCGAGAAAGAAAACTAACTGTATGATGCTGGGAACTTAATTATTCAAAATATGTGGAAGTCATTACAAGTCAAATCCCATCATCAAAAAAAATTTTTTTTTCTGTGATACTTAATTTAAATATATATAAAGATATATATGTGTTTATCTATACCATCTTCTATACTTATTTATAAAAACGTTTGGAGTTTGTTTGTTAGGGGATCAGTATTGAATTCAGACGACCTCAAAAGGTGTATAACCATCAAAATCTCGAATTTTTGACATGAATCCAATAATTTCTCTCTCTATATATATTAACATATCGCCTGCTGAGAATCATAGTGGCAAAAGTCCGAAATTCAACAATTCGAAAAAAGCCGTTTGAAAATTTTGTAAACATATACATTTAAATAGCGGGGTAATAAATGATTATGCCAGAATCAATAGCAAAGAATGGAAATATATGGACCGTTTATTTTGAAAGTGGTGTAAGTCCATTTAAAAAAAAAAAAAAAATGAGATATCACATAATTTATGCTTAAAATAATGTAAATCTAGATAGTGGTAAATTTTCTATGTATATCTAGATAGGGTAAATTTCTTAAAAAATTCTCATGTTTTGCAAAATTGAAAATTGATCGGTAAATAGATTTTTTAATAAACAGATTTTTTTTTTTTTTTAAACATTCACACTTTTTTTCTCTTTCACACTCACACACACATTCACACTGTCTTTTCGGCAACTTAGGCCATTTAAGACTTTTACGATAACCGTTGTTTCAATAATTATATTTATTGGGGGTCCAGGCATTCTTATTTAAGCCATTTGGTATCCAATTGGCTTAAATAAAATCATCGGACTGCCTGGGGTCCGAACCCGCGACGTTTGGTATACGAGGTTAGCAGGCTAACCTCTACACCAAGCCCCGAGGGCAAATAGATATGTTAACTTTTCATTTTCTCGAAACAATAGAAATTGGACTTACACCACTTTCAAAATAAAAGGTCCATATTTACCCCACTTTGGCACTCAAAATAGAAGATGTTTTAATAAGCTTTCGTAGGCTCAAAAAAATGAATTTTTGGACTTTCGCCACTATAATTCTTAGCAGGCGATATATAGGTAAGAGAAAGTAAAAATACACAAAATTTTGATTTGTACTGTATTAAAGTATAATATTAAATCAAGATAGAGGAAAAATCATTAGTCATAATTAGAGACCGGATTCCTATGCAATTGCATATTCTATTTGCTAATAGGTACATCACTGAAAACCAATTTTCTATCCGAATCATGCCCCCTTGGAGCTAGGGTTCAAATTCTATATTGCATATTTTTGCATATTTGGTCAATATTGCATAAAGTTGCATATTTAAGACTTTTTGGATATTTTAAATTTTTTTTCAGTCAAAGTTTCATTTTATTTTAATTTTTTAATTTAAAAAAAAAAAAAAAATTAAACGAAAAAAAAAAATTTTAAGCCTTTTATTACATTGTAAAAAATAAATAACTATATTTTTTATTCTTTATATCAACGTTTCCCAACCTTTTGAAGTCCACGACACCCCAAAGGTGCGTTGTAATATTACACGCTAGCGGCACCCTTCCTTTTTTTCCCCTTCAAATCGAAATTTTTTTCCACCTTGGGGCAAATTATTTTTCCCTTGCGTGAAAATCATTTGACCTTTTTTTAGCAAAACTTTATTTTTTCGCCTCTTTATTTTATTTTTTTTATCTAAATATCTCGCGGCACCCCTTAGGCATTCTTGCAGCACCCTTGGGTGCCGGGGCACACCGGTTGGGAACCACTGCTTTATATCCTCTTTTAAGAAATAAATTTAGTTTTTCTAGAATTTTCGTTGGATGAATATCAAGTCAGTTGTGTTTCATAGTTCGAAGTCAAATTAATTAAAGAAAAAAAATGCCAAAACAGGGGTCCTCGTTTGCTTCAAAAATTTCGCAATGGATTGCTCCCTATGTTTTTTTTTTTAATTAAATTTAGTTTTTATTGCGAGACCAATTTTTTTTTTTTTTTTTTTTATCATTTCCTTCCAAAAATAAAACACCATTAGTTTTACATCAGTAAAAATCATGATTTACCTTTAATTCGAAGCCATTTACTTAATATTTTTGCAAGGGCGGATACAAGGGGGAGGGGGTAAAGGGGGTAATTACCCCCCTGAGATTTGAGAAAAATATTTTTTTTTGGAAAAAAATTGTGTTTTTAATATAAAATTTTCAAAAATAATACTTAAAAATTTGATTTGTATATAAATTCTGGTAAACAACTACAGAATTCACCTTTAAATTACCGATAATAAGAAAAAATTGTGCGCTGTGCGAACAGTCACACCAGATTACCCCCTCCGAGAAACTCCTCTGGATCCGCCACTGTATTTTTGCCATAAATATATTGCATATTTGGCTGCATATTTTAATACTTTTACTGCATATTATATGGCATATTTAGCGGTTTTTGCTGCATAAAAATCCGGGCTCTAGTCATAATTGTCTAAAAAAAAATATTCTATTTTTAAATTCAAGTGATTTCTACATTTTATTCTCTGACTTTTAAAAAGATAAACTTTTTTTTTAAAGGAGATGTGGAAGACAACTTTTCTAAATTATTTAGTAGAAGGGAGAGAGAAAGAGAGATGTCTTTTCAATCACTTGAGGATGACATAAAAAAAGCCTTTCTAATAAAAATTGCCTTAAATACTTAAAAGGGAAGAAGCACCACCATTTGAGATCTCTACAATAATGTTTCAACTAATTATTTAATTAGAAAGGGTTTCAAATTCAATTAATCCTAATTTATGTTTAAAAAATTAATTTTTGATAAAAGATGATTTTTTACTTTATTTATTTATTTATTTATTTATTAAAATTAAGATGTACATAGAGCTTTTTAAGCCCCTCTTGGTGTACAAATATTTAGAAATTAATATATTACAAAGGAATAATGTAAGGGAGTATTGACATCAGGCAGCGAAAGGCTCTAACTCTATATATGTTAATATATATAGAGAAAAAGTATTGGATTCATGTCAAAAAATCGATTTCGAGATTTTGATGGGTATACACCGTTTTGAGGTCTCCTGAAACCAAAAAAAGTGGTTTTTGCAAAATGGTCTGTCTGTCTATATATATATGTGTGTGTGTGTCCAATTTAAAGCATGAAGAAATTTAGCTAAGTGCTTGATATTTTATATTTAAGTTAGGTACCCCCTGGGACGTGACACGACGCTTTTGAACAAAATCGGTCAAAGAATACCAGTACTTTACAGATGCATTTTTTCAGTTTTTTTTTATTTTCTCAAAATTCGCTCCATCAAATTTGATTAAAATTCAAAACCAATTATTTTTTAGATGCTTTTTCAAAATGTATATTCTCATTTTGTCATTGAAATCTTCTGAAACCACTATACTCTTGTACTTCATAGGAATGATAGGAGAAATGGTTCCCATGCTGCGACTTAACTAGCCCTTGAGAGCGGTGGGGGGGGGGGGGGCGAAGCTCAAATGGGGCACCATTTTTTGTTCGAACTTTTTTGTTTTTTATTTAGTATTCAAATCTAGTTCCAGCTTTTTTTTTGTAATTTTTCTCCGAATTCATGATACAAAATGAATCTATATATATAAAAATGAAATGGGAAAAAATGTATGTATGTATGTAAATATGTATGTATATGTTCTATAGAAATCCACAATTTTCAATGAATCCATTTGAAATTAAGTACACCTATAATACATGGCTCTGGGAGTAACGTAGTAATAATTTGAATCTCTTAAATGTTTTGGAAAATTAATTATAATCAAATTTCTTCAAATGGGAACACAAAATCAACAAGTTGGCTAGAAATTAGAGAGCGTCCTTTATGCTGTGTGAACCAGCTTCCTACCTGACTATGGGCTGGGGGTGGGGGCTACGCGGCAGTTGAAAAGCGAAGAGAGAAAGCAGGTGACTGACCCTTTAAACAGTCATAAACAGACCCTTTTTTGCTGTTCCCAATCGGTACCCTCGCCTCGCTTGAATATAAGATCCTTCCTTAACATCTTAACACTTGCATTGCAACAAGAAATATCCCAAATTGGGAATAAACTTGCTCGCTGAAGGCGAGCAAGGGGGTCCAGGGGGCGTAGCCCCCTGAGCTGGAAAGCCCGCCGAAGGCGGGCCTTGCGACTAGTATATTATGAAATTTCAAAAAAAAAAAACAGAGATTGTGGGAAGAAGCTGGAGATTCCGGGAAAAAAAAGCTGGATATTCCGGGAAAAAAAAAATCCGGAGATTTAGATAAAAAGCCGGAAAGCAGGATGCACTAGGGAGCCTATGTCGGTATCGAGGGGCGTCAAAGGATTGATGCACCTGGGGCGGGAGGGGCGAGCGCCCCCTTCGCCCCCACCTAGATACGCTACTGTTCCAATGGTATTTTCCCCGTTTATAAATTTTACATCTTTAATTTTAATAGGGCCTATATCTATTTAGTTTCCTAAATATATGTCGACACAAAAAAATCTGGTGTGACAATCACAGCAACTACAACTTTTGATTACCGAAGTGTGCTGTGCAATCAGTCACACCAGATTTTTTATGTCGACCTATATTTATTAATTTAACAATTCATGCTCATCCCGTTGTATGAATTAGGGCCTACATGTTTGCTAAGAGAGCAATCAAAAAAATTTAAATGGATATTCTTTGTTTATATGATGTTATAACAAGATTAATAAAATTAAGAATATCATCATCCTAACTTTATCACTGGTTTTATCAAACTGTAAATAATAATAATAGTTAATTATGTCAATATTATGTTAATTAAAGTAAAAGCGCCTCGATGCTTTTATGTTCAGAATACACACAGTCGAAAATGATAAACACTCGGCCTCTTTTCTTGACTATTATGGTATGGAAATAAACGAATTTAAATTCTATAGAAATTTGTAATCTAATAAATAAAGACAAGTGGAAGACTAATTTGAAATTTAAAAAAGTTTTATTTATTATATTAGCATATGAAAAACATGGATCTAGACTACTTCTTGAACGAGATTAAAAAGAACCTCTTATTTTTATTAAATTACTAAACCAGATTTTCTATTGAAAATGATTTTCATTTGTAAATAATATATCGTATAGAAGACTAGAGTTTCTAATCATTACATTCATTCAGAGAAATTCATCAATCCGTATGAAAAAATAAATAAAATTCCTAAATTTTTATCTTACCCAGCCTATATATGAGGTTAGTTGGGAAAGTAAGTTCCGTTTGGTAATAAAAAAGAAATCAAGTATTTCACAAAAATCTATAACACTTACACTACTTTATTTTTTTTATTTATTTCAATCGAATTTTGAGAAAAACGAAAAAACTGAAAAATCACATCAGTAAAGTATTAGTAGCCTACCAAAGTTCAGGGTTCCCTCCCTGACGAGAAATTTATTGCATTTGAATTAGATACCATTTGAATCGAAATAAATAGAGGCGTCTAAATGCTGAAAAAGACCTTAAAAAAAATTTAAAAAATAAGTAGGTATACTAGTACTCTTTGGCCGATTTTATTTAAAAAGTTATTTTTACGTCTTAGACAAATCATTTTCGGAACCCAATTTTTTTTTCAAAACGTATATTTCCATCAAAATCTCGACATTGAATTTTTTACAAGAATGCAATACTTTTTCTTTATATATTAACATATTAATTAACATATAGGTAAGAGAAAATAAATAAAGGATCGGACTAAGCCGAGCACACAACTTTGCCCACCCACTATTCAAGAAAAAAATATTGCCCCCCTCCCTAATGTTCCGATGTTATACATTATCAACATATCATTTTAATCAGGAGGAAGTCTAGTTTCTAAATATATAAAAAAATTATAGGTTATGTAAGAAAAAATATTGGCCCCCCTAGAGCCTAATGGTCCAATGTTTACCAAAAGCTTTTCAGTTCTTGACCTCTACCCCTAGTTTATGTATGCAAAATTTCAAAACAATTGAATAAATAGTTTTTGAGTTTTCGTTGACGAAAAAAATTACCACAGACACACACACACACACACCATTCCAAAAATTACTTAAATGGATTCGGGAGACCTGAAAAAGCATTTTGGCGGCTTAAGAAAAATTTCGATTTTTTTACCGATTACATTAACTTTACCTGTCCAACCTACGGTTGATGGGCAAAGTTAATAAAAATATTAAATGAAAAGACTGCAGTGGGAATCCCCAATAATTTGAGTTATAGTAATTTTTTTCTATTTGCATTATTTATATCATATATTGGTCCGAAATCTTTAGATATTATTTTGTTTATCTTCAGTAAACATGTAAGAAAAGACCCTTCTCTAATATTGATTTAAATTCATGATTTAATTTCCCATAAAATGTTTGATATTTATTTAAAGATAAAAACAAAAGAAGGAAAAAGGGCGGCTTTAAGAATTAAATAACTTTCCATTTTTTTTTTTTATTCATTCAAGACACCATTTCAAAAACAATAATTATAATTTAAATGTTAATATGAAAACTTGATGTTTAAGATTTCATTCAAAAGAAACGAGACGTTTTAATTGCAAAATGTTTTAATAAACACTCTATTTCTTTTGTATATTTTTAATGAGAAGATTTCAAATAAAAATAAAAGATAATGAAATGTGAATTCTTATAAAAGGGAATGATATTTAATAAAATGGTTATGGAAAAATTTTAAATACATAATAAATAAAAGCGTTATATTGAAGATTCAAAAATTCTAGGTAAAATAGAAAAGAAGATAATATCAGGGTAATAAAAAAATAAGAGAAAATAAAAGTAAAAAAAAAAGTGAGCGCGCCTTGAAATATGCAACCAAACACACAAGTCTGCATCTTGCATTCCGTATTACCAGGCAAAATTTTAAAATATTCAAATTGATTAATAAATTTAATTTATTGATATAATTTATAAAAAAAAAAAAATTATAAAAATAAAATGAAAGTTTAGTAGCATAATATACAATCAAGAGAGAAATTTTTAATAAAATAGTTACTTCAGTACTTTGGAAATTAATTTTTTTAGAAATATGACATATATCTGAGTAGGCCTAAAAATAATTGAATTTAAATGAGTAACATCTGGCTGACGCTCTTGATAATTCAATTAAATGCTGATTGGTTGATGCAAAAAAAAAATAAAAGATCAGGATCAATTATTATTATTTTGATTTAAATGGGATAATTTTTTAATCTTGGATTTATTAAAATAAAAAAATCAAAGGGTTAATTGTATTTTTTTTTTAATAATTAGCAGTACGGTTATAAAATTAGTTTTTCAAAAATTTAGTAGAATATATTGATCATCTCCTTGATGAATTTGTTTACAAATTTGAACCAATTCTAAATTCATTTCTTTTTTCGCTCTATAACCTTCGCCATTTTCAGTGAGGTTAGGTACTTTTGATATGATCAAGTCATAAACTAAAAACAAAAATCTGGTGTGATGGCGCACAGCACACAACTTTCTCTTACCCTTCGGTAAGAGAAAGTTGTGCACCGTGCTGGTCACACCAGATTTTTTGTGTCGAGATATATTTAGTTCCCCATAGCACCTTAGTTTCAAACTTGCATTTTAAATGTTGACTGCTTCAAATAAACTATGTTTATTTTTCAAAATTTTAATCTCATATTTTATACACAATATAGATTCGTAAATAAATACAAAATTTCATAAGAATTGGAAAAAAAATTTTTAAATGCGTAAAAAGTTCCAAAGGGGACCCCCTTTTGAATCGAAATTAACATACAAATCCATATAGGAAATTAACATTAGGCCTATGAGAGAAGGCGGAGAGACAGGCGATAATGTTTGCAAGTGAGAGAGAGAGAGAGAGAGTGAGATATGTTTTCCCGGAAACAATTAAAAACAGAAATAAAATAAAAAAAAATGGGAATTTAAATAATAATTGATTTTTAATCTAATAAAAAGAAAAAGATTTAAATTCGGTTACCATGGCAACCGTTTCTATCTTTCCTATGAAGAACAAGAGTAAAGTGGTCTTCAGAAGATTTCAACGGCAAAATGAGAATATACATTTTAAAGAGCATCTAAAAAAATAAGTGATTTATGAATTTTAAAAAAATCCTTGGAGGGAATTTTGAGAAAATCGAAAAAAACTGAAAAAGTACATCAGTAAAGTACTAGTACTTTTTGGCCGATTTTGTTCAAAAGCTTATTTTGAGATTCTTCAAAGGTACCTAAGTTAAATATAAAATTTCAATCCGGTAGCTCAATTCCTTCATGCTAAAAATCTGTCCACACATACAGACGCACGCACACACACACACACACACACACACACACACACACACACACACACACAGACCAATTTGCGGGACCCACTTTTTTTGGACTCAGGGGACCTCAAAACATGTATATCCATCAAAATCTCGACATCGAATTTTTGACATGATCGCAATACTTTCTCTCTCTATATATTTCATATATAGGCTAAGAGAAAGTAAAAAAAAACACTATCAAAAAAATCAGTGCCAGATTTTTAAAATTCTAAAGCCCAAAATATGCATAATTTTTTAACATAGGCGTAGTCAGGAATTTTTGATGGGGGGGGGGGTTCAAGAAAATTTTTTTCAAACATTTGAAAAATTATTTTAGGGCTTTTATAAATCATTTTTTTTTAGCTAGAGTAAATTATTATATGTTACTTTCGCTTATATGAAATAAAATTTGTATTATAGAGCTTAATATCTAGTCATGGCTTGGGTCCCATGGAGGGGGGTTTGAACCCCCCCAAAACCCCCTGGCTACGCCTATGATTTTTAATATTTAAAAATTAAATTATTCACTGAACAACTTATGAATGACACATGACACAAGAAATTTTAAGAAAAAAATAAAAATTGACCTCCTTAATTAACAATTTGTGAGCGTGGGGGTTCACATTGAGAAATACCGATGTATAAAAGATTCATTTTCCTCTTAAAAGCTTTCATTTAAGAAAAAAAAAATCTATATTAATGTAATAATTCCTTTCTCAAACCAAGTTTTTGTGACATTTCATTTCCTCTAATTCCGAGTTTGCCATCCAATGTTCTTAATTTGATTTTCACTTATAAAATAATAAAAAAAATTTAATAAAAATAAAAAAACATTATCTAGTATACAAAGAAAGTTATAAGTATATATGACGATGCTGGACCGGTGATAACT
>JAKCPI010013108.1:0-26047 GCA_023213315.1 Euborellia annulipes | reverse complement strand
AGTTCCCAACAGTAGGGTACATTTCGAATTTCAAGATGTAAAATTTATAAGTATGGGAAAGTCTCCAGGGGGTGGGGTGTAGAGGTTAGCGTGCTAACCTCATATACCAAACGTCGCGGGCTCGGACCCCCAGGGGAGTCCGATGATTTATTTAAGCCATCTGGATACCAGATGGCTTAAATAAAAAATGCCTGGACCCTAATATATATAAATTCATAAATAACGGTTATCGTAAATGTCTTAAATGGCCTGAGCTGCCGAAAAGACAGTGTGAATGTGTGTGTGAGTGTGAGTGTGAATGAGAAAAAAAGTGTGAATGTTTAAAAAAAAAAAAAAAAAAAAAAAAAGTATGGGAAAATATTCTATGACATTTTGTTACCATGGCAACAAATTCTCCTATCCTTCCTATGGAGCACAAGAGTAGAGTGGTCCTCAAAAGATTTTGAGGGCAAAATGAGAATATACATTTTAAAGAGCATCTAAAAAATAATTGACTTTTGAATTTTAATTAAAATCGTTAGAGCGAATTTTGAGAAAAACGAAAAAAACTGAAAAAGTACATCAGTAAAGTACTAGTACTCTTCGGCCGATTTTGCTTAAAAGCTTATTTTTCACGTCCCATGGGGGTGTCTAACTTAAATATAAAATTTCAACCTCTCCTAGCTCAATTTCTTCGTGCTTGAAATAAATTTGAACACACACACCCACCCACCGACCCACACACAGACAGACCATGTCGCGAAAACCACTTTTTTGGATTCAGGGGACCCTAAAAACGTGTAATATCCCATCAAAATCTCAACATCGAATTTTTTGACATGAATCCAATACCTACTATAAGAGAAAGTAAAAAAATAATGAAAAAAATTGGCGTACCGCCTTTTTCAACAACAGCAATGCAACCCTTTCACCATTACGAATATATTCAAATCAAGAAAATTTAAAAAATCTTAATTAATATTAATGATAACTTTTTTATATACAAATTCTAAAAGAAAAATCTCAAAAAATTAAAAGAAAAAATAAAGGTCACCGAGCACCTTTCTTACTTCTTTTGAAGGTAGTTCCCTTTAAATACCTTACTGCCAAGTGAAAAGATAAATCTCCACAGGCATAAAACATCAAGTTCTTGAAAAAAAAAAGACGGCTAAGAAAAATTCAGTTCTAGCGGTACTATCCAAAAATAATTTTTCAAGATTATCTTCCCTATTAAACAATCCTATACTAAAAATTAAAAAAATATAGCGGTATAAACATTTCCACTTATTTCTATTATAAACAAGAACAAATGGACGTAAATGTTCTTCCGACCTAACTAATCATCGAGTACGTGGATCGAGTATCGATACGAGTATTTTTGACCGATACTTACTTGGTACTCGATTCCAAAGTATCGATTCTAAAAGTACTTGGTATCGAAAGAAAAGTATCGAGTAAGTACTCGTATTTACTCGTATCGTTTCATCCCTACCTAAGATTATAAAAATGTTATTTATAAATATATTTTAAGTAAAGAAAGAGAGAAAGAAATCCTCTAAAAAGCTTTTTTGCCTTCTTGAACTTTTATCTAAAGTCAATTTTAAAAACCTAACAGAAAGGGATGATTATATCAATGAACAGGGCTGTTTTTGTGGTCAAAAGACATTAATTTATTATTTTTTTCTTTATAATTGAGATGAGTCACACATATGGATGAATAATTTGGGATTCCCATTAATTATACTTAAAAATTTGATTTGTATTCATATTCTGGCAAACAAATACAGAATGCGCCTTTAAATTAAGGAAATTAAGAAAAATAATATAAAAAAATTTAAAAATCTGGTGTGACTGGCGCACAGCACACAACTTTCTCTTACCTTCGGTAATCTAAAGTTGTGTACTGTGCTTGTCACACCAGATTTTTTGTGTCGACATGTATTTAGTTCCCGACAGTACGGAACATATGAATTCAGATGTAAAATTTATAAGTATGGGAAAATATTTATATTTTGTTACCATGGCAACCATTTCTCCTATCTTCTCTATGAACCACAAGAGTAAAGTGGTCTTCAGAAGATTTCAATCGCAAAATGAGAATATACCTTTTAAAGAGCATCTAAAAAATAATTGATTTTTGAATTTAAAAAAAAATCGCTGGAGCGAATTTTGAGAAAATCGAAAAAAACTGAAAAAGTACATCAGTAAAGTACTAGTACACTTTGGCCGATTTTGATTAAAAGCTTATTTTTCCGGTCCCGGGGGGTGTTTAACTTAAATATAAAATTTCAACCTCGTAGCTCAATTCCTTCATGCTTAAAATTGAACACACACCCACACACACACCCACCCACACAGACAGACAGACCATGTCGCGAAAACCACTTTTTTTTGGATTCAGGGGACCTCAAAACGTGAAGATCCATCAAAATCTCGACATCGAATTTTTGACATGAATCCAATACTTTCTCTCTCTATATATATATTACATATATACATAGGTAAGAGAAAGTAAAAATTAAGCGAATGCACAGAAGACACTAATGTTGAATGATGATAGTGAGATGATGGCTGTACAATTGACAAATATGAGTAAGATGGCAGTCAGGGAAAGAAATCAGACAAAAATTTAATCAATTTTTTTATTGTTTCGATAGCCGATGTTTAGGACGCAGTCGCGCTCTTCCTCAGGACAATCGGTAGTCAATAAAATACAGATGGGCGTATTTTTTTTTTATTAACAATATAAAACACACATTCATGGTTGTGTGATGCATTGTACAGTGTGGGACAATATTAAGTTCCACTCATGCGTTTTCTAGATGTGATTATTTCATTGTTTTTATAAAAGAAAATGAAAATCTTCATTGGAAATTTTCTAAGATTTGAAACATGAAAGATTCCATTAAAAAATGTATAATAATTTTTTAAAAACAATGAAATAATCACAAGTAGAAAACGCATGGATGGGACTTAATATTCTCCCTCATTGTACAATGCATCACACACCCATGAATTGTGTTTTTATATTGTTAATAAAAAAAAATACTCCCATCTGTATTTTATTAACTATCGATTGTCCCGAGGAAGGGCGCGATTTGCGTCCGAAACGTCAGGCTATCGAAATAAAATAAAAAAATCTGGTGTGACTGGCGCACAGCACACAACTTTCTCTTACCCTTCGGTAAGAGAGTTGCGCACTGTGCTGGTCACACCAGATTTTTTGTGTCGAGATATATTTAGTTTCCCATAGCACCTTAGTTTCAAACTTGCATTTTAAATGTTGACTGCTTCAAATAAACTATGGTTATTTTTCAAAATTTTAATCTCATATTTGGACATTTTATACACAATATAGAATCGTAAATAAATACAAAATTTCATAAGAATTGGAAAAAAAAATTTTAAATGCGTAAAAGTTCCAAAGGGGACCCCCTTTGAATCGAAATTAACATACAAATCCCTATAGGAAATTAACATTAGGCCTATGAGAGAAGGCGGAGAGACAGACGATAATGTTTTAAAGTGAGAGAGAGAGAGAGAGAAAGGAGAGTGATATGTTTTCCCGGAAACAATTAAAGACAGAAATAAAATAAAAAAAATGGGAATTTAAATAATAATTGAATTTTTTTTTTTTTTTTTTTTGTGAAAAACATTCACACTTTTTTCTCATTCACACTAACATTCACACACACATTCACACAGTCTTTTCGGCAACTGAGGCCATTTAAGACTTTAAACGATAATCAGTATGTTTAATATATCAATTGTGGGGTCCAGGCATTTTTATTTAAGTCATTTGGTATCCAAATGCTAATTTGATTTTTAATCTAATAAAAGAAAAAGATTTAAATTCCGTTACCATGTCAACCAGTTCTATCTTTCCTATGAAGAACAAGAGTAAAGTGGTCTTCAGAAGATTTCAACGGCAAAATGAGAATATACATTTTAAAGAGCATCTAAAAAATAGTTAATTTATGAATTTAAAAAAAAATCCTTGGAGGGAATTTTGAGAAAATCGAAAAAAACTGAAAAAGTACATCAGTAAAGTACTAGTACTTTTTGGCCGATTTTGTTCAAAAGCTTATTTTGAGCGTGTGGGAAGGTACCTAAGTTAAATATAAAATTTCAATCCGGTTAGCTCAATTCCTTCATGCTAAAAATCTGTCCACACATACAGACACACACACACACACACACACACACACAGACCAATTTGCGGGACCCACTTTTTTGGACTCAGGGGACCTCAAAACATGTATATCCATCAAAATCTCGACATCGAATTTTTGACATGATCGCAATACTTTCTCTCCTTATATATTTCATATATAGGCTAAGAGAAAGTAAAAATTGATTAAATTTTTGTCTGATTTCTTTCTTGGCTGCCATCCTACTCATATTTATTGAATGATTATGTTTACTATACTGGTATATTTCCAACCCGTATTTTCGAAAATTTTTTAACGATTACAATACTTTTTCTACTTCATTTACGAGAAAAGCACAATGAAATATTAGCCTATTTAAATGAGAATTTTTGATTTGTGCCAGTATTGTGTACATCAAATAGAGAATACGGTATGTAAATGAAAGTATCCTTCCATTCATAATATCTCCTTTTTTTTTTTGTCTCGTTTGTTTGAACTAGAAGATGGATGGTTGGATGGATAGTTAGTGCATCCATCGGTCGGTCTCTCAACTTCCGCTTTGATTGAATCTCTTTTCTATTCGTTACGCCCGTCGGCATCCCTATTAGCCAGAAGGTCAAAAGGAATAGAAAAAACAATTCCTGGCACCTTTTTTTTTAAATAGTCAATAAATATTGCCTGTATCCGGTAACTAAATCTTTTTTTTTTTTAATAAAATAAATACGCGATTCCGGATATAAAGGTAAAGTCAAAATCAGAATTAACCACACCACCTGCCATGTCAATGTCTATGCACGTAAAGTACATCAGTAAAGTACTAGCATCTATTTGGTCGATTGGAATGAAATTCCTGCCCATGCTTGGGACATGAATACTTAACTAAAGTATAAAATTTAAGTATCGAGAGTTCTTTCCTTATTGAGTTATTTAATTTAATCCACACTTTTTGATATTTCAGTTGAAATTCATTCAAATGATTGTGAAAATGACGTCAAATTCCAGCTAAAGGGAATCGCCTCCTTTTAATGGCAATTTCAAGAAAAGCAATCAAACAGGCATTTAAAAGCAATAAAATCTCTTTCAGAGAAATTAACATAAACATTATGTTTTGATATTTTAACTGGAATCGATCTTCTTGAAATTTAAGATTTTTTCACAATAAATTAAATTGATTTCAAGTGAAATATCAAAGAATGTGGGTTAAAGGGAATTACTCAAAAACGAATAAACTCTCGATACTCAAAATTTATACTTAAGCCAAGTACCTATGTCGCAAGTATTTCAAGAAATTTCAATCACATCAGCCAAATGGTACTAGTACTTTACTAATGAATTTTTTGATTTTTTTTTTCGATTTTCTCAAAATTCGCTCCAACGATTTTGATTAAAATTCAAAAAATCAATTATTTTTTAGTTACTCTTTAAAAATGTATATTCTCATTTTGCCATTGAAATTTTCTGAAGACCACTTTACTCTTCTACTTCATAGGTAGAAAGAAAAGCCATGGTAACAAATAAATATTTTCCCATACTAATAAATTTTTTTACATCTTGAATTCTAATATTTCGGCGGAAACTAAATATATGTCGACACGAAAAATCTAGTGGGATCGGTAATCGAAAGTTGTGTGCTATGCGACAGTCACACCAGATTTTTGTAAATTAAAATAAAACCGAGTGTTTATTTTTTTTTTTTTATGGCACAGTGTCAAAATACTGACATAAGCCACTTAACTGATAACGCCTTCTCTTCCACTTGTCAGTCAAGAATAAGCACAAAACCTTCTTGCTTACGTAATACTTTAATATCTCCATCATCTGGTGATTTTAATTTATGATTTTGACCACCCTTTAATTACAAGTTTAATTGAAAGTTTTTTCCAATTCATATATCGATAGATCAATCTTCAAATGGAGTGCCTTAAGAGGCTACGGGACCGAAGTGGTTACGCATGTTTTTCCCGCTAAGATGGCGTTGTGAGTCATTAAAAGTATGCCCAAAAAATCAAGTAATTCAAAAAATTCGCTAAGAGATGTCAGAATGGTAGCTAATAATATTTAATGCATTTGGTTGATTTTCATTGATCTTTTAACAATAAATACTTTATAAATGTTATTATATATTATGTATCTTTTATAAAAGCATAAAAATATATAAATATAGGCTATTAGGGGATCGGCTGTTAGACTAGCCTGCCATCTATTGCAAGAATGCTCAACTAATTTGACATTTGTTTTTTTAAATAAATCATCTAAGCTTATTTTAAAAAATTTCTTAAATAATATGTGATTAATAATAACAATAAATTCATTTTTAAATTTAAAAAAAAATTAAAGATTATTGGGACAGATTGTTTTTTTGTATTTGTTTGATAACAAAAAAATTAATTACGATAATTTTTTATATAAGTCATTAAAACAATTATAGCTCGATGTCCCAATAATCTCTTATGAATTTCATTCATTAAAAAAAAAAACCGCATTGAAAAATTCCTTATAATAGTCTAGTTTTTTTTTTAAAGAACGTTTAGACGTCGCTCCTGAACCCCCTTAAAACAAATTTTTCTTTATACTGTGATTTGTATAAAACTTTTTTCCCAGGGTGTTCGGAAAATTCCTTAAACCCACCCCCTTAACAAATACAAAAAGAACAAGTCGGTGGTCTCTCTTTAGAGCAAGAGAGACAAGCAACAGCAGGTAGCAAGCAAGCGACTTGTTCTCTCCAAATGTGCTTGCTTCTCTTTTCTCTCTTCTTCATTCATTGACACACACACACACACACCTATAGGGTTGGGCAATGATCACTCTCGACCTGCCTACCATAAACGACAAAACTTGAATGTCATTCAAAAACATCATTTCTAGCGATAAGTGAAAATTCATTCAACGAAATCATCGCCACCTGTTAAATAGAACATTCAACTTTACTTTCCAGCATTTTTATTATAATATATAATAGTAAGAGGAAAGTATTATCATTGTGAAAAAATTTAATCCTTAATTTTTTTTTTTTTTTTTATAAGGATGGATGAAATGCAAAAACAAAATCTATAGGAAATCAAGTTCTATGGCTGTATAATAGTTGAAAGGTGAAAGAATTTAATACAATTTTCAAGCATCGCTAACGTTTCGAGTACAAATCCTCATGCAAGCAGTGGATCGGTTTATTGGATCCCACCACAATAAGAGAAATAAAAAAAAAAATCAGTTTTTTTTCATATATGGACCCTGTTATGCAAATGTGTGTCAAAGACCTGACATCGAGTTTTGTGAAAATCAACATTAGAGTTTTTCTGATTTAAATTGTTTTGATTAGATTATATATCATTTTTTTTTTTTTTTTGTCAATTGTGCAAGTAAATACTGTAATTATGGCAGATATTCATAAATTATCTCTAAAAATACGACTAATTTAGAGAAAAACAATAAAATTATTTTTGAAAAATTCTCAAAGTCCAATTATATTTGCAAATATGCTTCAAAGTCTCTTGACACATGATTGCAAATTAATTTATGCACTATTTTTTTTTTTTTTTTTTTTAAACATTCACACTTTTTTTTTCATTCACACTCACACTCACACACATTCACACTGTCTTTTCGGCACTCAGGCCATTCAAGACTTTGACGATAACCGTTATGAATATATATTATTTGGGGTCCAGGCATTCTTATTTAAGCCATTTGGTATCCAATTGGCTTAAATAAAATCATCGGACTGCCTGGGGTCCGAACCCGCGACGTTTGGTATACGAGGTTAGCACGCTAACCTCTACACCAAGCCCCGAGGGCTTATGCACTATTTATATTAATAAAATAATTTTAGGTTTATAATTCAAAAATTAAAACGGAGATATTATTAAAGTTCTTTTATGTTTATATTTAATACTAATAGCATAGAAATCTTTTATCAAAATTACATTAATAAATTTTAAAAATTAAATACAAAGTGATAACAAAATTTTCTCATCAATTAATTCCTGAATGGAAGTGAACATGGCAACAGTAAATCAAAGTTATAATAATGAAATTGACTTAATATTATTTATTTTGTTGTCTTTTCGAAATCGCTCTGATCCTTATCTTCATTATCAGGAATAATATCAAAAAAAAATTAAATTTTGACATCTACGAATTCATTTCTCATTTTTCAAAAAAAAAAAAAAGGATTTTGGTTTATTTAAGGTAAACAATATATAATATAGGTTAAATAAGTTATTATTGGTTGTTAACATCATAAAAAACAACGTGTTAGGAACATAAATCATTTTTGCAAAATGAAAATTCTGCATTCAAATATTGTAAAAATAATTTTAAGCTTTTACATTAAATACAAATTTTTTTAGGACATATTTCATAAAAAAATATTATTAATTATAGCATTTGAAACAAAATTCCGTGCTTAACTTAATTTTTGGCCTTTGACACACATTTGCATAACAGGGTCCATATAATAAGCTATAGCAACTTAATAAAGGCATCATTTTTAATCAAAATTATTCAAAATTAAAATAATTAATGCCCCCCGGGTTTGTAGTAGTTGGTAGCGTGCCTACTTTCTATACCGCACGTCGCGGGTTCGGATACCAGACAGTTTAATGATTTTATTTAAGCCATTTGGATACCAAAAAGTGTGAGTGTTAAAAAAAAAAAAAAATACTTATGATGCTAAAAAGACTTTAAACCTATAAACACTACGATACTGATTTCGACACTTTTATTTGTGGTGGGGGAGGTGAAGGGTAAAGTTTCGTAACATTGATTTTTTTTTTTTGTACTTAATCAAATTATTATTTTTAATTACTAATCTGCTGAATTAGATTTATTGAGATCATCTGCCTGTCATTTTTTTTTTTTTTTTTATATAATTAATGACAGTGAAATATGAAGAGTGCATAAATTTTCTCGTATTTTTTTTTTTTTCTTTACCATACGTATAACTAACTTTCGGTGAGTCATGTATCATAATATGATACCATATTTTTATTTTATTTATTGCAAGCACAAGTGAACATACATCCTGTTACGCAATAGTGTGTCAAGCGCCATCTACCGAGTTTTGAGAAAATTAACATCAAAGTTTTTTGTTTTCATTGAATTATATTTAATTTTTTTTTGTCAATTGTGCAAGTAACATAAAATATAAATCTTTTTAGGACATATTTCATAAAAAAAAATACTATTAATTATAGCATTTGAAACAATATTATTCCGTGTTTAACTCAATTTTGACAGGAGCAGTGTTGCCATTTCAGTTAAGAGGCGGGAAATTCAAAAAGTCACAGACTTATATTTATTTATTTGAAATTCCTATCGGGATCCCCGTTTATTTACCCGAGGTGCTTTCGTATACGAAGATACATTCCTAAAACCCAACCGGCCTCTGGCCGTAGCCATCTACCGGTACCCCGTGAAGTTACATCATTTCCTATCTCTAACTCCTCCTCCTGCTTTCGTCTCTAGCTAGTGAACTAATCCTTATCTCTGGTTCCAACCGGCTCCTTGTATTCAACCTCTTCTATGCTATGGAGGATGTCCTAGTTGAGGAGGGACTCCCTCAGCACTGGCGTGTAGCCTACTCCTTTCGAAGAATGCATGCGAGATATTAAAATATAAAAATTATGAGATTTATTCAAAAAAAATATTCTTTCAAAACGTATATTAATTAATTGACAATTTTTTTTTTTTTATTTAAGGTGGTTTGGCGGGAAAGTACACTGGTCTTGCTTCCACCTGTTCCTTGTCCGATAAAGATCAGAGAAAGAGAAAGAGGCTCACTCATTCTCTCTCGATTTAACTTCGAGTAGCTGCCTGCTTGATGCTTATTATATTTAATTATACCATTAAGAAATAAACGAATTATAATCATTTATAAAAAAAAAAACAAGAATTTCTTTATCTAATTATAAATTCAGGTTATCCAACATTGTTTTAAACTAATTCATCCAGAGAACGAAATCTGAATCTATAGGATAGGCAATAATAAAAAATTAATTGTGACCTTGAGAAATTTTTTTTTTTTTTTTAAACATAAATAATAAAAGCTACGGGAGCGAAGGTGTTACGCATGTTTTTCCCGATAAGATGGCGTAGTGTGTTATAAAAAGTATGCCCAAATATCAAGTAATTACAAAATTTGCCAAGAGATGTCAGAATGGTAGCTAATAATATTTAATTTGGTTGATTTTCATTGATCTTTTAACAATAAATACTTTATAAATGTTATTATATATTATGTATCTTTTATAAAAGCATAAAAATATATAAATATAGGCTAATACTATATCGGCTGTTAGACTAGCCTGCCATCTATTGCAAGAATGCTGAACTAATTTGACAGTTGGTTTTTTAAATAAATCATCTAAGCTTATTTTAAAAATTTCTTAATTAATATGTGATTAATAATAACAATAAATTCATTTTTAAATTTAAAAAAAAATAAAGATTAACGGGACAGATTGTTTTTTTGTATTTGCTTGATAACAAAAAAATTAATTACGTTAATTTTTTAATAAGTCATTAAAAAAATTATAGCTCGATGTCCCAATAATCTCTTATGAATTTAATTCATTTAAAAAAAAACCGATTTGAAAAATTCCAAGTTCTTTGGATGAATATCTGCCTGCTCTAATGGGGGCTTTAATTTAAAAAAATAAAAAAATCCAAGGGTCAAACATTTTTAACGTTATTACTTAAACGTGATGATAACAAGTTGATGGATTTATAAATACAGCGGAATTTTTTTCTCTCTCTCCTTAAAACAGCATCTGCTTAAAAAAACTTCCTGTTTATTTTTTTTTATTCATCTGGTAGCGTACTATAAAAACGCTTTCATTCAAAGAATAAATAAATATGCCATAAGCAAATAAAGGAATGATTTGTGAAAATTAATGCATCATAATCTAGAGAGAGAAAAACACTCTAGAGTGGGGGGGGGGACATAAATGAATTAACACATACATATACATTCTATAAATTCACTCTAGGCAACAAACAAAAAATAAATTTAGAATTTTAATGTATTTTTATTAAAAAATAATTTCATAGATAAATTCCTCGCAAATAAGTAATTACGTGAGGTAATTTTAAAATTTTTTAATGAAAAAAAAATTTCTATTATATTAATAAATAAAGGCTGTTTCACACGGAGGGTTTTCTGGTTATATCGCATGCGATATGACGTCAGTTATGACTCTAGCATGGGTTTTTGGCTGATTCTATCTTTTTGCATGCCTTTTTTTCCAAACCCATGCATCGACCAATCACAGAGTCGGATTTTTCACGTCATCCAACATGGCTGACTTTAACCAAAAAGTGAGGTTATTTCATTTTGACAGCTCAAGTTTTTTTTTATTCGCTCGCTGCATGTCTTGTGTGAGTGCATCACGCTGCTGCAGTGACGTCATATCGCATTCAATGTAACCTGAAAACCCTAAGTGTGAAACGGCCTTTAAGTTGTGACGACGAAAGAAAATCATTTGTTTTGAACTTGACACAGCAAGCCCATTTAGACATTGTTCTTATTTTTCTAAATTTGAAAACTATATAATTTTTTTTTTTTTTTTTTTAAACATTCACACTTTTTTACTTTCTCTTACCTCTATATATATGTTAATATATATAGAGAAAGTATTGGATTCATGTCAAAAATTCGATGTCGAGATTTTGATGGATCTTCACGTTTTGAGGTCCCCTGAATCCAAAAAAGTGGTTTTCGCGACATGGTCTGTCTGTCTGGGTTATTTTTTAGGTTTTCTTTAAAATGTATATTCTCATTTTGTCATTGAAATCTTCTGAAGACCACTTTACTCTTGTACTCCATATAGAAGATAGGAGAAATGGTTGCCATGGTAACAAAATATAAATATTTTCCCATACTTATAAATTTTACATCTTGAAAATCGAATGTACCGTACTGTCGGAAACTGAATATATCTCGACACAAAAAAAATCTGGTGCGACCAGTCACACCAGATTTTTATTTAAATAAATGTTTTTTTACGAGAGGCACCACCAGTTTTTTTTTTAATATTTATTTTGTCCGTGAATTGAGTAATAGTCACAGCAACTAGGACAGACAGGAAGAGTTAAAACAACCTGAGACCCTATTATAATAAGAGAGTCATAGAGATTGTATGAAGATAAATAATTTTAATTTTTATCTTCATCTTTTCACCTGGCGAAAGAAAATAAAAATTTATTATAAATAATTAGTTGATTTGACTAACATGACATAGCATATGGGGGGGGGGAGGAGTGGAGTTTCAATTTAAATTTTTGATTATTTAAGGGCCAGTTGCTTCCAAGGCCGGATCCAGAGGTGTTTCTCATGGGGGGGGGGGTAATCTGGTGTGACTCGTCGCACAGCACACAATTTTTTCTTAATTTCGGTAATTTAAAGGCGTATTCTGTACTTTTTGCCAGAATATAAATACAAATCAAATTTTTAAGTATTAATTTTTAAAATTTTACATTAAAAATACATTTTTTTTTTCGAAAGAAAAGTATTTTTTCAAATCTCGGGGGGGGGGTAATTAACCCCTGTATCCGCCCTTGGTTGCTTCACATCTATCCCTCGGATAAGCTAGTTGATTATGACTCGTGTCTTTTCACATCTAATTCAGCTAGATGCTAGCTAAGACCCAAAGTTCGCTATATGGGGTGAAATTAGAAACACAAACCTTATTTATTTTTTTGTTTAAAAAATTAATTAATTTAATTTTTAATAAATTTTTTATAAATGACGCCTTTATTAAGTTGCCAACTTTTCCTCAGATAAAAATTCCTCAGATAGCTAATTATATGTGATCAAACTCATTTTTTTTAACCATGCACCCCTGTTTACATCTCACAGTCCCCCATTTTTTTTTCGCCACATATAGGGGAAGGATGGGCATAACGGCCAGGCTAAGCTTTTCTGATTTTTTGCGTTGACTTGCAATCGTTGTAGAAACTTTTGAATCATAGAATATATACATTAATTATCGGAGTTCATGTAAGAATATGTTTGGACTAACTTGTGTGAAAGGAATGTTCTCAAATAATGGATTCTTCAAAAAGTACTCGAGTGGCCATTATGCCCTCAGGGGTAGGGCATAATGGCCATATAAGCAAGGAGTGATAAATAAATTGATAAAACCAAACTTTCAGTTTACAAAAAAATCTATTTTTACAAAATATTACCATATTTGAATTAACAAAACAGAATTTTACATATTTTGAATACAAAAGCTGCTTTTCGTCAAAAATATGTAGGTCTGCTAGCCTACTGAAAAAGAAATGTGGGGAAAAATATTTTTTTAACAAAGTTTAAGAGCAGTTTCCGCACAAATACCCATTGCCCTCTTCGTCGATACCAGCACACAATTCATGGGCCCACAAGTCACATCCTTGGCACTGGATATACATAATAGCCACGTACTGGCCATTGTGCCCGCAATTTCGCCATTAATAAAAGCTTCTTATCAGTTATAACAAACAACGACGAACCATTTGAAAATATAGAATTTTTACACAAATTTAACACTCTTTTAAAATAACTATGTTCCAAACATCTCAGTCATTACATAAATTTATCATAATTACATAAACGAAGGACTTGCCTTAGATCACAACCTATGAAACACACAAAAAATGCAGTAGCGTGTCACGTCGGGGTTCTTTCTTCTTCTAATCACTCAAAACAACTGACGAGGATATGATAGTAAGTTTCGCGAGTTAATCCCAGAATTTCAGCACTGTTAAAGCCTTAAAAACCCATCTGGCCATTATGCCCGCGCTGGCCGTTATGCCGTCCTTCCCCTACCCCTTGTAGGTCGTTGTCGTCGTCGTCGACCCCCCCCCTGGTGGTCGATATAAACCATTTTTGGAATCTCTAATTTACATGAAAAAAAAAAAAAATAATATTTTCGCAAAATGTTTAAAATTGTAGTATTCCCTAAATATTCAATATACAATTTGAAACATAATAGCAAGAGGTGGTATGAATCGGATTAGTCCCGTAGCCAAAAGAAGATGAGGGATGATCACTACAATATAATACTGTCATTGTTGGTATTTCCCATTATTGTTGACGTTTTTGTTAAGTTCTTATGCTTAGTGACGCCTACCTCCTATACCAAACGCCGCGGGTTCGGACCCTAGGCAGTCCGATGATTTTATTTAAGCCATTTGGATACCAGATGGCTTAAATAGAAATGCCTGAACCCCAAATACATTTATTAATTACAACGGTTATCGTATGAAGTCTTAAATGGCCAGAGTTGCCGAAAAGACTGTGTGAATGTGTGTGTGAGTATGAGTGTGAATGAGAAAAAAAGTGTGTGAAGCCTAGTCAGGGATGGGCAAGTTACTCGATTTTGAGTAACGAGATACAAAATACCAATTACGTATTTCAAATACATTGAAAATACCAATTACAAACAAATTTTTCCTTGATTTTGAAATACTTTTTGGAGGGGTAATTCTGGAACTAGAGCCCTGCACGGATACGGATTGGCCCGTAGGCCCGTTACCCGCCCGGCCCGCGGGCTTTGGAGGCCATGAAAAAATTCCGGGCGGGCCTGAAGAATGGTAAAAAATTACGGGCCGGGTACGGGCGGGAAGTCCAAAAAAAAAAAAAAATACGGACACGGACCGGTCCGGGCCAAAAAAAAATCGGCCCGTGCAGGGCTCTATCTGGAACCCTAAATAAATTTAGTTTAGGAAAGTGGCAGCTAAACTTATATTGGAGAATACCTTTGGAAAATCGAAAACAATAAAATTATTCATGACACTAAAAAAAATTTATTTATAAAAATATGAAAAGGTTTCAAAAAACCAAGTTTTCAAAAGTTTTGTCGGATAATCTGGAACTTGATGGAGAATGAATAAACCCGCAAATGAAAACAATCTTTCAACTGGGGCACAAGAACAAAGATTTAGTCGTTGAGAGCACAGATCAAACGTTGAGAGCTGGTTGAAAGAAGAAAGCAAAAAAAGTTTTTTAACGAAGAGTGAAAATTTGGCGGTTTGATTGACTTCTCTTTACTGGTTTTTACTAAGATCCGGAGCAGAGAACCCACACGACGATTACATACAGTAATATTAAATAAATTAAAACGATTTCAGTTCCCTCTGCAAGACTTTTTTTTACACTGCGGCAAATAAAAAAAAAAAGTATTTGGTATCTCGAATTTCAGATACCAATTACTAAAAAATGTAACGAAATACAAGATAGCAATTACTTTGCCTATGCTGTAACGAGTTACAAGATACCAATTAATATTGTATTTGGTATCTTGTATTTCAAATACATGTAACTGATTAACGCCCATCCCTGAGCCTAGTGACAAAGTCACACGTCCCCACCTAGAGACCCGTTTGCAGCACTGAAATATTTAAAATATATTATTTTTTTACGCGAATTTACGCGACTTCCATAAGACTTGTCGCGGGACACTTGTTACGCGACAAAATCGCTAACAGTGTACTAGGCTTTGGAGGGTGCCGGGGACTATTTTAAAATCAATGATTTCATTTTGAATTTTGATCATTAAGAAAAAAAAAAAAAAAATTGGAGTCACACACACACACACTTCATCTCAAATTCGTGATTCAATTCAACAGGTTTACTACTACTAACCTTTAGCTGCAGGTGTTGTTGCTTATTTTTTTTGCTACTCCTACACTCGCCTTCTTTTGTATTAATGTCATTTTTACTTTTATAACACTAAAGTCAAAATCTTTTTTTTTTACCCATCTCCTTCTCTATATGATAGTTTTTTTTTTTTTTTGTTATATAGAAAGGATCCCGCTTTTGAAATGGGACACTTTTTGCAATCCACAAAAATCTAGTGTGACTGGTCGCACAATACCTTTGGTAAAAGAAAGTTGTGCACTGTGCTTGTCACACTAGATTTTTTGGGTCGACATATATTTATAAGTAAAACCTACACCCTCCAAACTATAGACATATATTTAGTTTCCACCGATATATTAGAATTCAAGATGTAAAATTCATAAGTATGGGAAAATATTTGTATTTTGTCACCATGAAACCATTTCTCCTATCTTCTCTATGGAGTACAAGAGTAAATTGTGCTTCAAACAATTTCAACGGCAAAATGAGAATATACATTTTAAAGAGCATCTAAAAAATAATTGAATTTTAATCAAAATTGTTGATGCCTATTTTGAGAAAATTGAAAAAAAAAAACTGAAAAAGTGCTTCAGTAAAGTACTAGTACTCTTTGGCCGATTTTGTTAAAAAGCTTCGTGTCAGGTCCCATGGGGGTTCCTAACTTAAATATAAAATTTCAACCTCGTAACTCTTTTCGTTCTTGAGATATTTTGTTCACAGACACACACAGACAGACAGACTATGTCGCGAAAACCACTTTTTTGGATTCAGGGGACTTCAAAACGTGTATATCCGTCAAAATCTCGACATGGAATTTTCGACATGAATCCAATACTTTCTATATAGGCCTATATTAACAAAAATAGAGGTAAGAGAAAGTAAAAAAGAAAAATTAACGCGGCACAAACTTTTACTTTCTCTTACCTATGCATCATGTGAAAAATTCGATATCGAGATTTTAATAAAAACTAGGGTCCGACCGAAACAAGATTTTCAGCCGAAACCGAATATTCGGCCTCAACCTTAGTTTCGGCCGAAACCGTAACCGAAACCGAAACTTGTATTTCCTATAAAAAATTTTTTTCATTTTACCTTTTTTTTTTTTTGAATTTTTTTTTTCCCTCCCGTGAAAATCATTTTACCTTTTTTTTAGGGAGACTAAAATTTTTTTCTCCCTCAAGTGCAAATTATTTGACCTTTTTTTTTTTTTTTTGCATGCGAGTCTCATCCCATTTTTTTCAGACTCTGGTTTCGGCCGGCCGAAAGGTTCGGCCACTTTTTGGCCGAAAGGTTCGGCCACTTTTTGGCCGAAACCGAAACTACGGCCGAAACCATGATTTTTGGCCGAAACTGGCCGAAACCGTAACCGAAACCGAATATTCGGTCGGTTCCTAATAAAAACTGAGGCCCTTGAGTTTAAAAAAGTAAGTCCTTTTAGATATTCCCTAAAAAAGCAACAGAAAGCTTTTAAATAAAGTCAACCAAATACTTATAAATTTTATATTTAAGTTAGGCACCTTCCTGGAGCGTGAAATAAGCTTTTAAAGCTAGGATAGTAGATGTATAAGTAGGGCTCGGATTTATAGGCACTGAAAATCTTTAAAAAAAGGCAGGCAACTAAGCACTAAAAATTATTAAAATATGCACGGCGAAATCCGAGCCTTATGTATAACAGATTCAAAACTTCTGTTATCTTTGAAATCATAAAAAGATAAAAATATAAATTTAAAAAAAATGGCATATTTATTCCGTGAGAAGGGGATGAGTGATAATTTTTTTTTTCTTTTTTAGTCCAAAAATAAATAAGTTTCTATTTGGGAAAAGAATTTTTCAAATACATTCTAAAAGACCGCTATGTACACTTTCAATAGTATTGTTGAGTTTGAATTGCGGCCGGTAACGTCACGTGATATTATTACAACTACAAATATAATATATAATACAAAATTTAACTTACCAAATGGGACAAATAAATGTTTATATCCACTTGGTGAGAATGACATTATAATAATAATAATAATGGCACATGATTTTGACACAATAACATACTTGTTAAACACACACATGCACACATACACACAAACACACTTGACACTTGAAAATCACTTATTTATTTTATTCACTTTTAAAAATGATAATGTCACACGACACGACACGACACGGCACACGAGAGACTTTTATGGTTGCGTTATAAATAATAAAGGTAGTGAGCGTTCAGATGAGGATCTGAACCGAAACTGCCTGGCGGTAAACCTCTCTGCTGGTTCGTTAGGTCGCCATTGCCTCCGCCGTCGCCGCCTGGCTCCAGCACCGCCGCCGTCGCCGCCGCCGCCGCCGCCGCTGCTGCTGGTGCTTTTCCCGCCAAGAGTACCACCACCGCCGCCTTTGCTACCTGACACTCTCTCGCTCTCGCTCTCTCGCTAATGCGTTTTGATGCACATTGCCCTCCGCTCTAGACACTGGCGCAACCAGGGGTGGAGTGTTTTTAGGGTTTCAACCCCCCCCCCCCATCCAGGAGAGAAAAAATTCAAAATATATATTACAAATAGAAAATTCTTTCATTGTCCTATGAGCGCTCCGTTCATGCGAAAGTGTTTCGCTGAAATTGTAATTTTCATTTATTCTCGCCTCCGGCTCTGAAGATGGCCTAGACCAGTGGCCGAAACGTCAGTCTGGAACGGCAATAATAAAAGAAATAATTTTGGCTGCCTATGTCTTGGATTTTTTTTTTCGACTCCTCACAAATAGAAAAGAAAAAATAAAATCATTTCGGTTCCGCGAAAGAGTAAATGTTCCGCGGGCGGTACATGGGAAAAAATTTTTGGTTCTGCGGGCGGGCAAAAATTTTAGCGTCTCTAAAAAAAAAAGGTAAAATATTTTAACGGACGGGAAAAATTTTGGAAAAATTTTTGGTTCCGCGAAAGAGAGAATGTTCCGCGGGGGGGGGGGGGTACATGGGAAAAAATTTTAGTTCCGCGGGCGGCAAAAACATAGCGTCTCTAAAAAAAAAAGGTAAAATATAAAATATAAAATAGAGCCTCTAGATCAGTGGTTCCCAATCGGTGTGCCCCAGCACCCAAGGGTGCCGCGTGATTGCCTTAGGGGTGCCGCGAGATATTGGAATAAATAAAAAAAAATAAAAAATAAAAAAAATATTTATTAATAGTTTAATTAAATGATATAATTGGTCGACAACGGCTACTCGAAGATGGTAGTGAGTGTAATTTATGAAAAAATTCAAAAAATTTATTTTTTATTTCCAGAAATAAAAAAATTAATTTTTATTTTATATTCAATATATATTACACTCACCATCAGCTTAGAGTAGCCGCAGTGGCGTAACGTACGCCACCTCAGACCCCGCGATGCGGGGGGGGCCCTCGGACCTTGGGGGGCCCACGGGCCGGGCCGGGCTAAAAAACTGTATCTCCTCAGGGCTCCGATAAAAACGGTATTTAAAAAAAAAAAATTTTTAAGGTCTAATAATGGGCCCCGAAATAAAGGTTGCGGGGGGGCCCAGCTAAAAAACGTTACCACCTAGTAGCCGTTGACGTTCTGTTATATTTTAATTAAACTGTTTATAAATGTTTTTGCACATTGTTTAGCTATGGATAGGTTTATTGTTAAACGTAAACTCGCGGAAACTAAATATACAGTATGTCGACACGAAAAATCTGATGACAACTTTCGGATCACCGAAGGAAAAAGAAAGTGATTGAAAATTTGTTATAGCTGTAGTATTATGATCAAGATGATAAGGAATAAATCCCAAAGAAGAATGCAAACCGAACCGAAACGTTAGCAAGTGATTTTTATTAAAACTAAATGAAATATAATTAGCTGCATTCTTCTTTGGGATTTATTCCTTATCATCTTGATCAAGGAAAAAGAAAGTTGTGTGCTGTGCTAGCAGTCACACCAGATTTTTTTTACTCAAGTAAGGGTGCCGCTGGTGCTTAATAGTGCCTAATGTCTAAAGATATTTTAAGAAAAATTATACAACGGGTTCTATGAACAAGTATTAATTCTTTAAATTTAGTTATTATTTTATTCACCAGAGCGCAGCATTTGCTTAATAGACAAGAAGCTTTTTTTTGCAACTTAGGTTTTAGGCACAGAGTATATATATAAACAGAGAGCGTACTCAATGTTAATTTCTGGTTTTTGTCCGCCATCAGGGTGGCACAATCAGAACGCAGGGAATTTGCGCAAAATTCAAACCAAATTTTAGCCGCTAAATTTAAAATTATGTATTTCGTGTAAATATATATATATATATTATTGATTGATTTTTTTTTTTTTTTAATTATATATATTATTTTTTTGTTAATAAGTAATTTTTAATATAGAAAGAATCTGGGTATTTTTTATAACATAAACATCAGATATTTTGGAAAGATAAACTATTTATTTAAAAAAAATACAGATAAATACATTTTATACCTTTTGGGGTACAGAATACAAAAAAGAAATAAAAAAATTTATAATATGTAAAAATGAACAAAAATACACAAGAGATAAATAAATAAAGTTAAATTGTCATTTGTTATAGATTTGTGACGATCTGAAAAAGAATCAAAATTAGTAACGTAAGTTATTGGTAAATTAGGCGAGTTGTCCAGTTGATAGTTTTGTCGAAGAATAACATCTGAATCCTCAGCAAAAGAAAAAAACTTCTAAGGAATTTGATGTATCATTTAATGGATGATCTTTCTCCATGTCTATAATAAATTTTAAAGAATATTTGGTGTTCTCAAACTATTGTCAAAAATATTGAAAATTGTTTGATTTTCAATAATATTTATCATAGTTTTACTAGAAAAATTACTTATCTTATTTGATGTTTCCATTTGTTGTGAAAGATCTCACAGGTGACTGTTATTTTTAGGAATACTGTGCCCAAATCGAATGATCTTTAGGTTATCAATTTCATTAGTTTGTCATAATTATTGCAATTTTTTGCTAAACATTTTCTTTTTCCTAAAAATATAAATGGAAATGTAGTTAATAAACATATAAATATAATTAAAAACATTTTTAAGTATATAATGAAATCCAATACTTATCTCTTGAATGACAATTTTAACGAATTTGACAATATTTGAATATAATATATATAGAAATCACATGATCATTTCATCGGTTGACTACCCTGCTCTCTAGCGGATTAAAGTGTCAAACTCTCTCTGGGGTGGCATACGTGACGTCACACAATTTCAAATTCTCCCATTGGAGTGCACCCCCTGGTTTTAGGATAAAGGAGCCATTGGAAAAGAAAAAAAAATCTGGAGTGACTGGTCGCACAGCACGCAACTTTCTCTTACCTTCGGATATCGAATATCGAATTGACGTCACGGCTGGTGTCGTCATGACTTGTACACGGCCTTTGACGTCACGGCTTATAACGCGGCATGCTGATAGAGGAACGAAAAAATTTGAGGCGATCAAATAAAAGTTCAATTTTAATAAATAAATTTATTACGACCCGCTTAGAGGCACCAGTCCTCGGTGGCTAGGTCCATCAAACAATACAAACTTAAATACAATAACAAATACAGCAAAAAAAATAGAAATGTATGCCCATTAACAATCAACATGTTCATGCATTTCCATCGAAAGAAATAAAAAAAAACAATTATCAAAAAAATTTCTCGCAAGCCACGAGAGCAGGAGTAAACTGCAAAGGTGTTACGCATGTTTTTCCCGCTAAGATGGCGTTATGTGTCATTAAAAGTATGCCCAAAAAAAATTCAAAAATTTGCCAAGAGATGTCAGAATGGTAGCTAATTGCATTTGGTTGATTTTCATTGATCTTTTAACAATAAATACTTTATAAATGTTATTATATATTATGTATCTTTTATAAAAGCATAAAATTATATAAATATAGGCTACTAATAGGGGAATCGGCTGTTAGACTAGTCTGCCATCTATTGCAAGAATACTGAACTAATTTGACAGTTGGTTTCTTTTAAATAAATCATCTAAGCTTATTTTAAAAAATACTTAATTCTTAATTATGTGATTAATAATAACAATAAATTCATTTTTAAATTAAAAAAGATTATTGGGACTGAGGGCTTCAAAGTTTTGTATTTGCTTGATAATAAAAAAATTAATTACGATAATTTTTTAATAAGTCATTAAAAAAATTGGAGGATGTCCCAATAATCTCTTATGAATTTGATTCATTTAAAAAAAAAAAAACCGCATTGAAAGTTAGTCGTTGCTCCTGAACCCTTTTTATGAAAACCTGGCCAAAAACCTTAACAAGGATGCATGACCTCTCTACCTGAACTAATCCCTGCGATCAAGAACTAAATAAAAAATTTCACACAACTAGCACATTAGGACTTGACAAAAATTATTATAGATATAGTCACCAACACAGAGAAATGGTCCATAGAAAAAGTCACTTAAACAAAAATTCTAAGAAATATTTAAAATAATTTATTTAAAAAAAGAAAATGATAAGAATATACTAATTATCAGAAAATGATATTTTTTAATCAAATTGGCAAGAAAATCAAAGTCTAAACTAATTTCTTAAAAAAGTGAGAGTGAGTTAGTATTTAAGTAATTCAAAATTTGTTATTTGGCATGAATTTTCGAGTGATATGAGCAAATCAATAATTAACAAGTCAAAGTACAGAGATATTAAAAAATTGGTTGCTACTAGAAGTCAGGGCAGAAGGACAAATGACGAGGCTGACGTCAAGCGGTGTAGAAATTTACTATAAAATGCAAGGGACGGAAGACTCGTGAGCTCCATTTTTACAAAGCGCCTTTAACACAGCTCAAAAATAAACCAATCATGAGCTCAACATTTAAACACAAATAAATAATTAAAACAAAGCTAAAATTTTACAAAGCTCCAATCATACAAAAGCCCCATTCATATCTCAACATTTAAACACAAACAAATAATTAAAACAAAAATAATCAAATTCATAAAAAAACAAATAAAACAAAAAATATTGAGAATAAACGAAGAAAGAAGAAACGAAGAAAAAAGAAGAAAGAAGAAAAATACAATAATAAAAAAACCAAACAATTAAAATACAAAAATACAACAATTATAAAAAATCAAACAATTAAAAAAAACACATCAAAAAATCAACAATCAAAGAATCTGCGAGTTGACGTCCTACACCGAGTCTGACATCCTGATGATCGACATTTCGGTCAACAAGAAGCTGCCTTCGTCGAGCCGAACAACCACATAGCCGCCGAAGACATCGATCCCGAAACTCAACAAATCATCAAACATCTCTATACAGATAAGCACTCACTCGATTTTCTTGCCAAATAATAATTATTGAAAAGAATTTAAATGAACTAAAAACTTTTAAAGAAATAATAATTAAACTCAACTTATCAAATAATAATAATAATTTAAAACGGACCTAGCAATAATAATTTAAATAATTTATATAAAATAATTTCAAAGACATTTCGGTAGCAAAAAGGGAATTCTTCAGGCCAAGTGTTCAATAATAATAAATCATAATACACGGTTTGAGGAATTCCATAAATTCGATTAACTTCATTTTTTAATATTTTTTAAATATTCAAAATTTAAACCGAGGTCAATGAGATTATTTTATCTAAACAAGAGAAACAAATTATATTAATATTAATGAAATTTAAATAAGATTAATAAAAAGACACACATTATTTTTATAAACCAATTTGAAAGTTAATCTCGAATCGTTATTTTTTTTTCCATAAATAAATTGATCATTATTATTAAAATTTAAACTTTTATTTACGTAATCAAAACCCAGAGTGCAACAACATTATATTTCAGATAATAGTCAATAATTAATACCATTACACAGGCAACAGGGATTAGGGCGATCTGAAGGCCACAACAATATTACCCTAATTCTATTCAGAGACTAAAATCTTTGAATAACTTTTCTCTAAAATTAATTTTTTTAAATAAACATCAAATCATTTTTTAAATAGGGAAAAGTCTGTATCAGATCAAATGGAGGTCCCACCACCGAGATTATTTCAATTATAATCGTAAAAAACAAAAACTTTAAAAATAAATTAAATAATAATAACACAACCTAGATTTTTAATTTAAAATTTATTAATAATTTAGAATTTTTTTCTTTTCAAGATTTTTCAAAATTTATTAAAATAAAATTCACTTTAGATTTTTCTTTAGATTTTTTTCAATAAAAATATAATTACTCACAATTTTTTTGTTTTGCAAATAAATAAATAATTTAAATATGACTGGGTTTTGCGGTATGAAAGATAGTAAATATCCAATATTAAAATTAAAAGTTTCAAGGATGAAAATAGATTTATGGAATATAGAACAGATAGCCATATAAATGTCTTTAACGCAGTCTGACGACTTGGACCCCATAGGCGAGTCGTCAAGATCAAATATGACGTCACAAGAAAATCTACAGTCTATTTCGAATTTGGAGACCACTCCAAATGTGTCTGAAAGCGAAACGAAAGTTCCAGAGTTGACTCCAACAACGTTGTCAACACCTGATGCTAGAAGTGGCCAAAGATGTGCACCGACATTTAAAGAATTTATGGAATATCTGCGAATGAGGGACAGAAAAGAGGAAATTGAGAAGGAAGAAAGAAGACGAGAGAGGGAAGAAAGAAGATTAGAGGATGAAAGAAGAGAGGAAGAAAGAAGAAGAGAAAAAAAGAGAGGGAAGAGAAAGAAAGAAGAGAAAAAGAAGAAAAGGAAAAGAGGAGACAAGAAAAGGAACAGAGAAGACGAGAAAGGGACAAAGAACGAGAACTAAGGCATATAAGAACAATGAAGATGTTAAACGAAAGTATAGCATTTTTACGGGGATTGGCTGAAGAAGAGGAAGACCCACAAGAACAAAGTGATAAGAAGACTGAAGATCTTCCACAAAATATAGAATGTGTCCAGCAAGTAACTCCAGCTGAAGTAGAACTCATTGAAAACCAAAACGATGTGGATGAAAATCAGCAAATAGTTGAAGATCAGATTTCTAATTTAGAAAAGGAAGAAATCCAGGTAGAAGCAACACCTCCTGTACCACCAACGGCACTAGTTGTTACTTCACCAGAAGAGTTAGAAGAAATTCAGGAGATAACAATCCCTGAGACAGACTTACCACCAACAAATAAACATCAAACACTTCAAATATTTTTTCCCGTATACGAATATTCCGAACATCCACCCTTCAAATCTCTAACTTTCAAATGGAATGTAATTCGACCAACATTTTCAATTAAACAATTTATGACAGAGTTCCCGAACAAATCCAACCGATTTTGTCACAAACCGCACCAAACTCAACCAACCACCCGAATTTGTCCACCAATAAAAACATCCTACCGGACGTGGGTAGAAGAAGTTTCTTTTAAGAACACCGGAAGACCACCGAATAATAATCGTGAAGAAGACATATAGTTGAGAACAGTATTAAACCAAAAGGGAGGCTCCGCCCTTACTTTGTTCTCTTGTAAGCATTGCTGACCATCTAGCACAAAACAGGAAGAAATCTCCGATTGTTAATCGTCGAGACAAATCTTCCATAAATCTATTTTCCATCTTTTGACATCTTTAAGTATAAATAAATTCCTCAGTTATATTTCAATGTCCTGTAATGGTATGGATTGGTGATTATTATCTGAAATCGCATCTGGTCAAAATTATTTAAAAAAATTATCGGGCTTAGAGAGGAAAAAATAGATTAAATTTCAAGGTCGAGAAATGTGTTTTTTTTTGTTAATTTGTATATAAAAAAAAAAAAAGTAAATTAGAAATGTTTTTTGTTTTTTTTTTTTATTAAAATGTAAAATCAGAAAAAAAGTCAAAAAAAGAAAACAAAAAATATTTAGCTATAAGTAATTTATTTAATATTTTCAATTTATATAATCCTATTTATTTATTTATTATTTATTCAATCTTTTTTAAGCCTTCTAATTTATTTAATCTTTTTTTAATTTATTTAATCCTATTTAATTTATTTAACTTATTTATTTTTATTTGTCTGTGATATTTTGTTTATTTATTTTTATTTGTCTGTGATAGAAAATTTTATTTATTTAGAGTGTCTGTGATATAAAATTAAAAAAAAAAAAAAAAATTTATTAAATGAAAAAATTTATAGGTGATAAAATTTATTTATTTTTGTGCAATACGATTTTGAATTAGATGTAAGTAATTTATTTAAATTTATTTATTTATTTATTTAGTTATAAGAAATTATTTATATAATATTTATTTATTTATACAAAACTCTGATAAATCAAAAATATAAAAAAATTGTAAATTTTT
>JAKCPI010013107.1:0-33392 GCA_023213315.1 Euborellia annulipes | reverse complement strand
GACGGAATACTTGATTCTTCTCTTGTGGCAAGTAGCAGCAGTATCTTCATCTCGTTCTGACAATTTATTGGCATTCCCGCATTGCCTGAAAAAAAAAAAAAAATAAATAAATCTTAGAGTAATTATCACTCTAATTTCATATTTGAACTTAATAAAATTCTGACTTTTCATAAATCATTTCTCGTTATTTATTTATTATAGAAGAAGGCAATTTTCTTTTACCTTGTTTTTTTTTTCTTTTAATTAATAGTATTCAAAAAATGTTATCTGTTAAATGGATTGAAAAACAAATTCGAATAAATTGGCTGAGAATTTGCACGCGGAGGTCAAATTTCTACTTGTCGAAATATATTAGAATTTAGTGAAAGTTAATAAATTTGAATCCTTCTTATTAAGCCTTTATTAGTGTAACTTGGGGTCGTTTTGGCCTTCATCAGCCACAATTTTGCTTTCATAAAGACTTGTCTTTAAGAGGGCTGGAGAGCGAAGGTGTTACGCATGTTTTTTCCGATAAGAGGACGTTGTGTGTCATAAAAAGTATGCCCAAAAATCAAGGGATTCAAAAATTTGCCAAGAGATGTCAGAATGGTAGCTAATAATATTTAATGCATTTGGTTGATTTTCATTGATCTTTTAACAATAAATACTTTATAAATGTTATTATATATTATGTATCTTTTATAAAAGCATAAAAATATATCAATATAGGCTAATACTATATCGTCTGTTAGACTAGCCTGCCATCTATTGCAAGAATGCTAAACTAATTTGACAGTTGATTTTTTAATTAAATCATCTAAGCTTATATTAAATTTGTCTTAATTAATATGTGATTAATAATAACAATAAATTCATTTTTAAATTTAAAAATAATCAAAGATTATTGTGACAGATTGTTTTTTTGTATTTGCTTGATAACAAAAAAATTAATAACGATAATTTTTTAATAAGTCATTAAAAAAATTATAACTCGATGTCCCAATAATCTCATATGAATTTAATTCATTTAAAAAAAAACCCCATTGAAAAATTCCTTATAATAGTCTAGTTTTTTTTAAAGTACGTTAAGACGTCGCTCCTGACCCAACAAGCTCTGATGAATATAAGACTCATTTTCAATGCCATTTTTTTTCCACATTTGCTCTCTGGAAGTATTTTCCTAAATTTTTTTTTTAAACACCCAATAAATAGAGTCTTTTCAAGTAGTTGTGCCATATTTTTTAATCAGAAGGAATTAAGATCTCTCTCTTTCCCAAGTGGACCACCCAAAGTGATGAAGGTGACCATTAGATCGATAATATTAATTACAGTTATCAATAAATATTATCTATCATGTAATTTATTGATGGATTAAGTAAAAAGATAATTTTATTAACATGACACAATTATAAATTATTAATAGATGAAAGAAACAGGCAGCCAGGTAGTTAGTCTCCACAAAATAAAACTCACTGTTTAGGAAACAGTTTCGGCTTTAATGAAATAACGCCATCATCAATCCAATTTATTTTTGAGAAACCCTATAAGCCAGTGAGTGATAAGCTAAAAAAAATAGCTGCAAAGTTACATCCCAGAGGACGTAAAGGAGTTCTACAACGACATTTTACACTGGCCGACAATAACAACAACAAATAATGATAACTGTTAGCATAGGCGTAGCCAGAAATTTTTGATGGGGGGGGTTCAGGATGATTCCCCCCCCCACCCCTCGATTAATAGGGCAGTATAAGGCGTCTGATGAAATGAATGTCTAGCCACTCCGCCCGCCTTTGCTTCGCCCCCATGGACCCCACTCGGGCCCGCCCTTTCTTAATTAGGTACCGCAAATTTTCATTTAACTCGTATCAGGCAATAAAAAATACAACCCTCTTAATTTTATATATTATTAATATATAATGATCCAATAATACCAATGACACTTTCTATTAAAATTATTTTAAGATCTCTTTAATGAAAAAAAAGATAATAATAAATTTATTTATATAATAATTTTTATTATTTTTCATTTGCGAGATTTAATCAATTTTAAACGGCTTTAATTTTTTATAAAGCATAACAAAAATCAATTCTGAAAAAAATTCTGAATTTTCTTGAATTTTTTGCGTTTTATTTAAATTTTTTTTTTTTTAAGCTAGAGAAAATTATTATATTTTACTTTCTCTTACCCTATATATGAAATATATATAGAGAAAAAGTATTTTGTATTATAGAGCTTAAATATCTAGTCATGGCTTGAGTCCAATGGGGAGGGTTTGAACCCCCCAAACCCCCCCCCCCCTCACGCCTATGACTGTTAGTGTGCTAGTGTAACCTTCCAATAACTACTAATTTTATTAATATTTATATTATAATACTATTTGCTCCAAAGTACTTTTTATATCATTTATTTTAAAAGAATTCATGCACTTGGCATTCAATTATACCATATTTAACAAAAATATTTTGTTTGTATCGCGCTATTTTATGTTTAGACCTATTTGAGAAACCCCATAAGTCAACGAAATTTAAAATTCAATATAAATAAAGTGATCCAGGGCAGGGGCGCCGGAACGAATTCGACTCAGGAGGGGGGGGCAAAAAATTTTTTTTTTTAAATTAAAATAATTTAATATGTTCAAATAGTATAAAACAAAAACAAATCTACTATAAAGCTTTAAAAATTTTAAATAAAAAAATCACAATTTTAATAAAATTAAAATTTTAAAAAATTTGCTAGTGATTTAATCAAAATTTTTTTTAGGCTATATTTATACTATTTGAAAGAAATTAAATATTTTTAATTTTCTTCTTTTAATTCAATATAAAATGCTTTTAGAAATCAGAAATACAATAGGGTCTATATAAAATATTTTGGAAAAAAAATGAATTTCTTACTCTTTTAATTTTTTTTTAATTTAAAAGATTTTATTTTTCAAAAGTAAAAATGTATCATTTTTAAAAATAAATGAAATAAAAGAAGACATATTGCCCCCCCTCTGCCCCCTCCTAGAGGATGCCAGGGGGGACAATGTACCCTTGCCCTCCCCCCAGTTCCGGCGCCCATGCCTATCTTGCCTTCCATCTGCAAATTAAATTAAGAGTAAATTTCCTTTCTAACATTTTAATATTTAAACTAGAGTCGAGAGGAGCTAGTCTAGCTACTGATTTGAAGATCTTACTAAGAATAATGACCAAAATAACGAGAGAGTGATTTCTTCTCACTTATCTATATAATCCCGTTAAGCAGAGTTTCTTTTTATAAAATTTTATTTAAAAATTTTCACTTTTTTTTTTCCTTCATTGATAAGTAACTAACCCAGATTCCATCACGCCGCCGCGCCTTCCCCCCCTTTTTTTATTTTTTTTGCTCCCTACGTAAGACGATCTTTATCGGTTATATAAACAGGTAGGTGGGAATAAATAAAGTAAACTATGTCAGTAGTTAGGTCTACGCTAGATAAAAATGAAACATCCATTTTTAAAACGACCATGAACTTCCTTCTTCTTAATTCGTTTTGCAATAAATATAGGCAGGCTAATAATCATATTTCGCTTATGAAAGTTTTGATGATGTAATCATCGACGACGGTTTGAATGGAGGAGGCACGTGCCGATCATTCTAATAAGTAATTAAAATAAATAAATCTATCAAGTAATTTCAGAATCTATACAAGTTAAATCTCACAATTATTATTCTATTATTAATCATTTATATTAAAATTTAATTTTCGTATTTTTTTAAATTTAAATAATTAAATTATTCAATGCTAAAAGTTTATTAGTAAGATGAATTTTGATTAGGCTCCGACTGAAACAAGATTTTCAACCGAAACCGAATATTCGGCCTCAACCTTAGTTTCGGCCAAAACCGAAACTTGTATTTCCTATAAAAAATTTTTTTCATTTTACCTTTTTTTTTTTTTGAATTTTTTTTCCCTCCCGTGAAAATCATTTTACCTTTTTTTTTAGGGAGACTAAAATTTTTTTTCTCCCTCAAGTTCAAATTAAGGCCACTTCACACGGAGAGTTTTTAGATTGCAGTGACGTCAATTTGACGTCACTGCAATTTGATCCAGTAGTGTTTGCACTCACACGAGACGTGCAGGCAGCGAAGCCGAAGCTGGCCGAAGCTTGTTCGTCTGTTTGGATAAAACGTAAGCTGTCAAAATCAAATAATTTTTGGTCAGCCATGTTGGATGACTCTGTGATTGGTCCACGCATGCGTTTGGAAAATTGCATGCGAAAAAATAGAACATGCTGTATTAGCCAAAAACGCATGCAATCAGACGCTAGGGTCATAAATGACGTCGTAACGCATGCGATATGACAAAAAAACCCTCCGTGTGAAGTGGCCTTTATTTGACCTTTTTTTTTTTTTTGCATGCGAGTCTCATCCCATTTTTTCAGACTCTGGTTTCGGCCGGCCGAAAGGTTCGGCCACTTTTTGGCCGAAACCGAAACTACGGCCGAAAGCATGATTTTTGGCCGAAACCGTAACCGAAACCGAATATTCGGTCGGTTCCTAATTTTTATTTATAAATTATTATTTAAAATTTTATTTATAAATTATTAATTAAAAATATAAATATTGTACAACGTTTCGAATGCTTAATCTGCAGCCGTTCTCATGTACTTTGCATTTGCTCCGATTCAAGTAATTTTGGTACAAGTGTTTTTACTTTCTCGTATAGAATATAAAAAGAAAGTATTGTAATCGTAAAAAAATTCGGACTTCGAGATTTTGATGTTTCTGCACGATTTAGATCTTCCTGAGTTCAAAAATACCATTTTGGGCATTATGTCTGTCTGTCGTGTGTGTGTGTGTGTGTGTGTGAACACGATTGCTTAAAAACCAAAGCAGCTAGATCGATGAAATTTGGTACATGCTCCTTACACTAAAATTGTAGATTTCTATCAACTTTTGGAGTAAATACGTCACTTGGAAGTAGTACTTTACCTAATAAGTTTTTTTCAGTAATTTCAAAATTTTCAATTTCTTTGTTATATTATGATAAAATCAACACAAAATGTGGAAGTGATTTGAGAACTAAGTCTTGTGTTTGGGAAAGTTTTGCAACACGTTTTATAAAAAAAAAAATTTTTACTACTTCTAGGCTACTAGAATTTATTTAATAAATGAAAAAAAAAAAAAAAATTATAGAAATATGATATTGCTCATAAATTGTTTGTAATAAAGGCGAAACGCCTTAAGGCCTTAAAGTTGCTACTATTATTATTTATTTATTTATTATTATTATGATTTATTATATGACAAACATGTTCTTATAAAAATTATATTAAGTTATGGACATGGAGAACATAATCATGCATAATGATAAAAATATAAAGTTATTACTAAACGTTTTATTTTAAACGAGTGACAGACAGACAGACATGCAGCATCTCTATTATGTACAGACCGTCTAATCATAATTCACATTATGAAGATTAGAATTTGCTTTAGGCATAATTGAAAGATAATCTACATCCGCGTTATTTAATAAATTTCTCTTATTTTTTGTTTTCTTTGACCTATGAGGTTGGAAAGGGGTAAAAGATGGAATGGATACTCATTAAGACAATGGAGGACTGGGGGGAGGCTAAACAAATCTCAATACTGTGAGTATTGGGGGTAAAATAAAGACTGACTGGGGATGAGAGTGGTATCTGGAGGGGGGGGGATGGACACCAAGGACAGGTTGGACAAGAATGAGATGTGGAAGTGCATTGGGGGACATAAATTATGGCAACGGAAGATCAGGCATTGGATGTGGAAGGGTGAGGGAACACGCGTGGAACGGTACACAGATAGAAACACACCTGGCCGACGAGACAAAAAAAATTGGAAGAGAAAAGCAGGAGGAATGAGGCAACTCTGGCAGATCCTAAAAGGGAAAATTAATAAAAAAAATTATTGAAATGGATAACGCCCAGGAGTCAGTAGCGTATAAAGGTGGGGGCGAAGGGGGGCGCTCCCTCCCCCCAACCCAGGCGGGGCAAGACTTTGGCGCCCCTTGATACCGACATAGGCGCCCTAGCCCATCCGGTTTTACTCCGGCTTTTTACCTAAATCTCCGGCTTTTTTTTCCCGAAATTTTCAGCTTTTTCCCAAAATATGCGGCTTTTTTTTTTGAAATTTCATAATAAATTCATTTATACCACAAATTCGGATAAAAATTACAAAAAAAAAAACAAGGTCGAATGAGATTTGTATAGTCTACTAAAAAAAAAAAAACTGCCCCCAGTTGAGCTTTGCTCCACCCCCCCCCCCCTTGACCTCAAAGGCTAGTTACGCCGCTGCCAGGAGTAGAGAAGAGAGTGAAGAAAAGAAGGACGAAAACGAGAATGATGAAGAGGAGAAGAAGAAAATGCATTTAATATAGATAATTGTAAAATGAAAATAATATTGAATGTAATACAATAAAAATAAATAAATTTGTAAAAACCCTAAAGCCTCAAATAGAGGTAAAGGGCAAGAAGGCATCAAATAAATTATTATTATTACTCTTGTACTTCAAAGGAAAGATAGGAGAAATGGTTGCCATGGTAACAAAATATAAATAAACAAATAGGTCTAGTTTATTACTTTCTCTTACCTATGTATATATGTAATATATATAGAGAGAGAAAGTATTGGATTCATGTCAAAAATTCGATGTCGAGATTTTGATGGATCTTCACGTTTTGAGGTCCCCTGAATCCAAAAAAGTGGTTTTCGCGACATGGTCTGTCTGTGGGTGGGTGGGTGTGTGGGTGTGTGTTCAATTTTAAGCATGAAGGAATTGAGCTAGGAGGTTGAAATTTTATATTTAAGTTAAACACCCCCCGGGACCGGAAAAAATAAGCTTTTAATCAAAATCGGCCAAAGAGTACTAGTACTTTACTGATGTACTTTTTCAGTTTTTTTCGATTTTCTCAAAATTTGCTCCAACGATTTTTTTTAAAATTCAAAAATCAATTATTTTTTAGGTGCTCTTTAAAATGTATATTCTCATTTTGCGATTGAAATCTTCTGAAGACCACTTTACTCTTGTACTCCATAGAAAAGATAGGAGAATTGGTTGCCATGGTAACAAAATATAAATATTTTCCCATACTTATAAATTTTACATCTGAATTCATCATACTGTATGTTCCGTACTGTCGGGAACTAAATATATGTCGACACAAAAAATCTGGTGTGACAAGCACAGTACACAACTTTCGTTTACCGAAGGTAAGAGAAAGTTGTGTGCTGTGCGCCAGTCACACCAGATTTTTAATTTTACATCTTGAATTTTAATAAATCGGCGGAAACTAAATATATGTCGACACAAAAAATCTGGTGTGCCAAGTACAGAATACTCAATTACCGAAGCATGTTGTGTGCTGTGCGATCAGTTACCCCAGATTTTTTGGCATATAATAATTTATGAGTATTATTTAATAATCAACTACTTGTCGCCTCCTCCCACCGTCACCCGACACCGTTTTATATTTCGATATTGCATAATAATAAATGAAACGGTTGCTGCTGCTGCGGTCCCCCCCCCCCCCCCCCCCCCGGCCCCGGGGCTCGACCCCTCGCAACTCAAATGTCTTTGCCTTTTTAATTAAACCAAGGCGGAGTCTGTCTGTCTGTCTGTCCTTCGATGGAGGCTCGACTTCAGTGAAGGGCGCCTCAGGGGGGCTCGGCCAACTAACTAGCTTATCTATTGGCGAACAAAAAAAGAAATTCTCCTTTTATGGAAACTTTAATAAGACACCAATCTCCCAAATTGGATTCTTTGTTGGAATTTTTTCGCTTTAATAATTATAACGATTTAATTAACATACTATTAAATAGGACAGTCTAAATTTTAAAAAAAGGTTTGAGATGATATCGCCTGCTGAGAATGCTGAGTGGCGAAAGTCCGAAATTCGAGAAAAGGCGTTTTATAAACATATACATTTAAAAATCTGGTGTGACTGGTCGCACAGCCCACAACTTGCTCTTACATTCGGCAATCGAAAGTTGTGTTCTGTGCTTGTCACACCAGATTTTTTGTGTAGATATATATTTAGTTTCCGACAGTACGGTACATTCATGAAGTAAAATTTATATGTATCAGTTTGACCCCCCCCCCCCGGTCAAACTCGGTTTGTTTACATTTTTCCATTTCAAGAGACTGACGTCATGGAGCTCCACCTTTTGTAAAAAAACGTACGAAAAAAACAATTAAAAAAAATTTATACACAGTATATTATTAATCAAGCAGTATAAATACCAGGGTCTAAATTAGTTTAGTCCGAAACTATACAATTTGCAAATAAAATAAAACAAAATGAATGTGAACTAGGTTATAAACAGTCAACAAGCTGCCAAATAGAAAAATATAAGCAAGGAGGAGCTTCATGACGTAGGACCAATCAAAAACTGTTTGTTTACTAGTTTTTGGCCAACCTTTGTATTTAAAGACCTTGATAAGTATGGGAAAATATTTATATTTTGTTAGCATGGCAACCATTTATCCTATCTTTTCTATGAAGTTCAAGAGTAAAGTGTTACCGAGACCAGAGTCACTGTTCACATTTACAATTTGTGAACCAGTGCATACGGATCTCGGAGATTAAGAAGTCAGATTTATGCCCGGATTAAAAAAAAAAAATTTCTCTGGTTCCTATATCTGAAACATACTTACTTTGGCCAAATGGTTTTTCCGACGGCCATTTAACTAACAAGGAGAGTACACGGTTGACTCGTCACCGATTTTGATCTCCTTTTATTTGGTGAATCTATACTGAAAAATATTTGTATTCTGATCGAACTTTTCGTCCAATGCGCCCTGTAACAATTTTTTTTCTCATCTGAAATTTTAAAATCTGAAAAGGACTGTTATAAGGCTCAAAGAAAAGCATATCAACAACAACAACTGATAGCGTTACGGGTAGAGGAGAGGGTTAGTAATCCAGGGATCCCAAGTTCAAAACCTGGGTTGTCATTTTTTTTTTTTTTTTGTATTATTTATTATATAAAAAATAAATATTATATAATATTATAAAAATATTTTATTTATATTTGCAACATATTTATTACATATTTATACAGAAAACAATGAATAATAAGTCAGATATATTGTATATATGTCCGAAAAAATATTACCTTTTTTTTTTAGAGAGGCAAAATTTTTGCCACCAGCGAAACCAAAATTTTCTTCATGTGCCGTTCGCGGAACATTTCCTCTTTTGTGGAGCCAACATTTTCGCGCTATGGGGTTACGCAAACATTTAGGGGGGGGGAGGCGAGACCCATTATTGGCTCTATATTCCTATATATGTAGGGTATATGCCCTCGGCCCCTCGACCTCACCCTTATATACGCCCCTGAATTATTCATTTATATATCTAATTGACTTATTATTCATTGTTTTCTGTATAAATATGTAATAAATATGTCGCAAATATAAATAAAATATTTTTATAATATAATATAATATTTATTTTTTATATAATAAATAAGACAAAAAAAAAAAAAAAATGACAACCCAGGTTTTGAACTTGGGATCCCTGGATTACTAACCCTCTCCTCTACCCGTTACGCTATCAGTTGTTGTTGTTTATATGCTTTTCTTTGAGCCTTATAACAATCCTTTTCAGATTTTAAAATTTCAGATGATAAAAAAAATTGTTACAGAGCGCATTGGACGAAAAGTTCGATCAGAATGCAAATATTTTTCAGTATAGATTCACCAAATAAAAGGAGATCAAAATCGGTGACGAGTCAACCGTGTACTCTCCTTGTAAGTTAAAAAAGTAAAAAAAAAAAAAAGAGTAAAGTGGTCAGTGGCAACCCAAATGAGAATATACATTTTAAAAGAGCATCTAAAAAATAATTGATTTTTTGAATTTTATTCTAAACAAATGTTGGAGCAAATTTTGAGCAAATCTAAAAAAACCTGAAAAAGTGCATCAATAAGGTACCTAGATTACCTATTGTGTTTATTGAAAGCTTTAGTGGTTTGAAGTATTATTATTAGGAAAATTTTTAATTAGGACCACATTTTGGTATTAAATATTTAACAAAAATATATAAATACTGTACAACGTTTCAAGAATGCAGTCATTTCTGCCGCCGCTTATCAAGCACTGTGTGCACTTGCTCCGACTCAAGGATAATGTGATCATCACCTCGAGTCGGAGCAAGTGTACTAGTGCTTGATAACGGCGGCACAAGTCAGCATTCGAACGTTGACAGTATTTATATTATTTTTAATAAATATTTAATACCAAAATGTGGTCTATAATTAAAATTCTCCTAATAATAATACTAGATACTCTTCTTTGTTCCGATTACCCCAAATTAAAAAACTTTGTTGTCACGTCCAAGGAGGGTATCTAACTTAAATATAAAATTTCAACCTTTGAGCTCTTTTCGTTCTTGAGGTATTTTCGTTCACAGTGTCTATATGTATTAACATATATGTGGGTAAGAGAAAGTAAAAATTATTACTATTTCAAACTAGTGGCTGTTTGAGGATTTGCTTACATTCATAGAATACACAAATGCAGTGAATACATAAATATTTCTCTATACATTTTCTATGGGAAAAATCGTAATAACTCAAAGGGAATTTCGGGATGAAAATAATTTTCCTGTATTACCAAGAAGGTCACTCTTTTAGGAGCATCTAAAATTTCGTTTCGAAATTCCAACGGAAGGTTGGCCAAATAGAGCGTTACGGACAGACTGACGGACAGTGTAAGCGAATTTAATTAGGTATAGAGATAGATATAGATGTTTATAAATGTATTTTTTTTTTTCTTAAATTTTACATATTCTGGGCCTACGTCACCGATATTTCCTGGGCATTTAAATGAATGTGTTTTTTTATGATTGTGCACTCCAAAAACATCGATAAATCCTAAAAAACAAAATAATTTCACTTGTTCGCTTCACTTTCTGAACAAATTAACAAAAGCCTTTCTTTCTCTGAGAAGAAGAAAAAATTCAAATTTTTTTCTCTCCCCCCCTTAATAGAATAATAATTAAATGGATGACCTTCTTTTTAAAAAAAAAAAACCCCTAAAAGCATTGAGCCTTGAACTTAATGCCGTTAGTTTATTGATAGTTTTTGTCTAAATTTTGAAAGTGTCGGGCGACCAAAAAAACAAGGCCGGCGCGCTGTCGCAAGCATTAAATTATCCTTTGCCAGAAGGATTCAACCTAAGAACGCCCCCCCCCTCCCCCGCTCACTCTCTCTTTCTAATCACATGATTAAAAAAAAAAAATAAAAATAATTATGTAACTAGAAATACTTCGAAAGGTTTTTTTTTTTTCTCTTGTAAGGAGGTGGAATGAATATAAGCCTTACTAGCCATTATAGGTAATTCCTTGGGTCTCTTTTTCTTTTTTTCTGATTATTATAATAACTAAGAATATAAATACAAATAATAGTCATTTAAGCTCTTCAAAGCTGTTATAATACCTTGCTTAAAAATATAATTAATCTTGTTAGTTATCCGTATATAGAAAATTAAATTTAAATAATAACTAGCCATGCTGCTTTTGCCATCGGCGGGCTTTGTCTCTCCCCTTGACCATCTGGCTCGGGCCCGCCTGAGGCCGATTCTCGCCTTTACGCAATTAATATATTTAAATATAATATAATAATTTTTATTTGCTTATAAACTTTTCGTTTGTTACAAATAGGAGTGAGTTTCCTAAGATACATTAGTACAATAATATAGTATTTCTTAATATATAGTAGTGTTTTACAACTAATCTTTTAGCAAAAGAGCCCTAAGCTTGAACATTTTCTCTAGATATTTATGTAGGTACATCAATTGTTGTCCGCCCTTCATCCTCAGAAGCTTCATCACTGCCTGCTTGGGATCTCTGGGGATAGTGTAGGGATCGAGAAGAATTCTTATTTCGTTGTAGACTGGGCATTCCAGGAGAAGATGTTGGAGATTTTCCTCCCTATCTTGGGTGCGACTTTACAGATCTCGTTCATTTCTATCGAGTATTTGACGCCTTCTCGGACCAGACCACGAGTATGTCCTTGGCAGACACTCGTATCTGGCTCACCACTCGGAATTTTTCCAGATCACAGGTGAAATTGAGATATGACTCGGCACCTTCAGAAGCGATTAAATTAAGAAATTAATATAAGAAATACGCCTTTTCAAATTTGGTCTGGGACTACGGAAGCAGCAGCGCGAAGAATCTGCGTGTTGAACGTACCTCGGTACTTATAGCAATAAAATAGAAGTGAGGTGATGACTGTATAATTTATAAATGGACCCTGTTATGCATTAGTATGTCAAGCGCCAGCTACCGAGTTTTGAGAAAATTAACATTAAAAGTTTTTTTTTTTTTTGGATTATATATAAGGTAAAGGCACCAGTAATGGACCATGCACCAGTAATGGACCTTTTGGCAGAGATTTTGATAAAATAAGGAATAGGTATTTTTTGCAGCGTTGATTTTATATGTATATTCAAGTTACGTTATCTGGCTTCTTGTTCTTGCAGTTTGCGCATGCTCGTTTAATCACTTTATCATTTTATCGCATTTTATGTCCAGCGTTTTTGCAAGACATACTATACATTGCTCTTTCCTAGTCATTTTGGTTAAGGATCGCTGGCTGTCTATATTAAAATATTAAGCACCCACAAGATATTTAAAGGAAAGTTTATATATATATTTATTCTTAGAATAATAACCTAGGATAATAGTCGATATTTTACTATATAACCTTATCTTGAACAGTAGGGAGGGGGTGGTCCATTACTGGTATGTTTATCTTACAGATTATCTAGAAATGGACCGGGGCGGTCCATTTCTGAATTGAAATTAGAATTTTTATTTTTGTTTTATAATGTTAATTATGATGTTCTGGCAGCCAGTAAATTATGTAGACCTAAAACAATTATGGTGCTAACTATCCGTATTTCAGTAGTAGACCCCATGGTCCACCATTAGTTTAGATAGGTCCACTAATAAAATGCAAAAAAATAAAATGGGCCAAAATGAAAAAAATAAACTAAAAAATAAAAAGACAAGATGATCAATATAACATGTCCAAAAATCTACGTGTTAAATATCTGAAAGATGGCTTAGAAACTTATAGAGTTCAAAATAGGCATAGATAAAATAAACTCATTTGTGCCAACATGCAGTCCATGGTCCGGAGATCCTCATGACTTATCTTTATACTTATTTTGGAAGAAAACTAAAAAATAGAGCTAGATTCCATCCATCAAGTCAGCACTGAAGAGAGAGAAACTGATGTACTCATGGAAGAGCCGATATTCAGAGAGAAAGGCCTTCATGTAATGAGTTCACTGTTTCTGAGTCACTGATGCAAACTATTGAAGTATCAGAAAGAATACTTTCGATAGTTTCAGGAATGCTTCCCCCGAATTTGAAAGCAATTTGAAAAAAAAAGCAAGAATTTGAAGAAAAAGCAAGATCTTGAACAGTTGAAGATAGAAAAAGCTACTGAAAGGAAACTAAAGAGTGAAGAAAATTCAAGCGAAAAAGAGCTCTTGAAAAAAGCACATTTAAATTTATCTATACCATCTTCTATACTTATTTATAAAGAGAGAGAGTGAGTTTGTTTGATGTAGGGGCTAAGCTCAGAATTTACTATTTTTTTCAAAGCTTTGGGGGGGGGGCACATACTTTATATTAAATGACGTTCCTGACTTTATTGTCCGTTTTTATCTCCATTTATCCTCATAGTCATTTTAATCTAACAAGTTAAAAGTCTACAATTAGAAATTAATTGATGAGGGTCCACTACTGGCGCTGAACATGGCTCCGCTTATTAGGTTTTAGACGGTCCACTACCCAGCTCCAACGGAATTAAGAGATGGTTTATATTTATTTATTTAAAAATGGAAAACTTTATAAAAGTGTATCTTATATTCTTAATAAAAGAAATATCAGTGAATAAGGTTTAAGCCCTCCACCAGCAGTTTCTTCAGTATTAAAATAAAAAATTCTGTGCTGAAAATTAATAAAATATTTTCTTAAATGGTCCACTACTGGTGCCTTTACCATAATTTCTTTTTTTGTCAATTGTGCAAGTAACATTAAATATAAATTTTTTTACTTACATACTTCATAAAAAATACTATTAATTAAAGCATTTGAAACAATATTCCGTGCTTAGTTAATTTTTTTTTGGCGTTTGACACACTAACGCATAATAGGGGTTCATATAGACAGCCAGGATTGAAAATCGGACTAATTTGTTGCCATCAAATATATACAGTCAAAAATAATGCATTACACACCCATGAAGTGTGATTTTTATTCTGGTAATAAAAAATACGTCCCCCGGGCTTGGCGAAGTTGGTAGCGCGCCTAACTTGTATACCAAGGGTCGGGGGGTTCGGATCCCAGGCAGTCCGGTGATTTTATTTGGATACCAAATGGCTTAAATAAGAATGCCTGGACCCCAATAAATATATATTAATAAATTATGAGTATTGTCAAAGTCTTAAATGGCCTAAGTTGCCGAAAAGACTGTGCGTGTGAGTGTGAGTGTAAATGGGAAAAAAGTGTGTGTTAAAAAAAAAAAAATACGCCAGAGTAAATATGATTAAAAATGGTCGAGGGGATACACACGCCCGCGCCAGGGACCCCACATTTTTCTTCTGATCACTTTCGATCTACTGGGTGCATCCCTGTGTCTGGTGTCAATTCTTATGGATAATTTGAGTCACTTTTGACATTCTTGTCAAACTGAACTTGGCAACTAACATTAACTATTTAAAGTGTGTTCATTTTCTGATTTAAACAATGATTTTAATATTAAAATATGGGGTTGACCTTCCCCCAGACTTTCTCGTATATTCTTTTGAAATTACGTCTGGGTGTGTGTGTGAACACGATTGCTTAAAAACCAAAGCAGCTGGATCGATGAAATTTGGTATATGCTCCTTACACTAAAATTGTAGATTTCTATCAACTTTTGGAGTAAATACGTCACCTGGAAGTAGTACTTTACTTAAAAAGTTGTTTATCAAAAATTTTGACATTTTCGATTTTTTTGTTATATTATGATAAATACTCTATTTTAAAAGATTTTATTCATTGACATTTTTCGAAAACTGAATAGTTTTTGAAATAATCAAAGAAGAAATAGAAAATATTCGTTAATTTTGATGAAAATCAAAACAAAATCATACAGATGCCATTAAAAAAAGGGTGAATATAAACAAATTCAAATTTACCCTTTTTTTTAATGACCTCTCGTATGATTTTGTTTTGATTTTTTTATCAAAATTAACGAATATTTTCTATTTCTTCTTGATTATTTCAAAAACTATTCAGTTTTCGAAAAAATGTCAAAGAATAAAATCTTTTTAAAATAGAGTATTTTATCAAATATAACAAAAAAATCGAAAATTTCAAAATTTTGAAAAAACTTTTTAAGTAAAGTACTACTTCCAAGTGACGTATTTACTCCAAAAATTGATAGAAATCTACAATTTTAGTGTAAGGAGCATATACCAAATTTCATCGATCCTACTTGGTTTTTAAGCAATCGCGTCACACACACACCCAGACCTAATTCCAAAAGAATATACGAGAAGTCTCGGGGAAGTCAAACTCCATATTTTTTTTAGTTTAGGCTGAAAAAACTAAAAATAAAAAATAGAAGAATAATAATCTTTTATTTTATATCCTAACCGTCCATCTGTTAATTCGACGAGGAAAGCTGCTGCTACAATTTATAAATATATTGTACTCGTCTGAGAATCGAAATTTAATTTTAATCATTTTTACTCGGCCGCCTAGCTGTTTTTTTTTTTTTACTGACTACCCTGATTGTCCTGAGGAAGGTCTTACGTCCGAAACGTCAGCAATTGAAATAAAAAATTGGATAAAGATTTGATTAAAATTTATTTAATAAAATAAATTTATTCAAAACCGAAAGGGGGAAAATTAAAAAAAAAAAAAATTTGTTTTATGTATTTTATTAATATCCATCTATACTATTCCCTGAAGATTAAATAAAAAAAGAAAATTAACTTATAAAATAATTTTTAATTTGGAAGATTAAATTATTTTAGTTCCGGATTGACCGAGCCGAGCTCAGTCTTTTTTTTACTTTCTCTTACCTATGTATATATGTAATATATATAGAGAGAGAAAGTATTGGATTCATGTCAAAAATTCGATGTCGAGATTTTGATGGATATATACGTTTTGAGGTCCCCTGAATCCAAAAAAGTGGTTTTCGCGACATGGTCTGTCTGTGTGTGTGTGTGTGGGTGGGTGGGTGTGTGTGTGGGTGTGTGTTCAATTTTAAGCATGAAGGAATTGAGCTATGAGGCTGAAATTTTATATTTAAGATAAACACCCCCGGGACCGGAAAAATAAGCTTTTAATCAAAATCGGCCAAAGAGTACTAGTACTTTACTGATGTACTTTTTCAGTTTTTTCGATTTTCTCAAGGAATTTGCTCCAACGATTTTCTTTTTTTTTTTTTACGAATTCAAAAATCAATTATTTTTAAGATGCTCTTTAAAATGTATATTCTCATTTTGCGATTGAAATCTTCTGAAGACCACTTTACTCTTGTATTTCATAGGGAAGATAGGAGAAATGGTTGCCATGGTAACAAAATATAAATATTTTTCCCACACTTATAAATTTTACATCTGAATTCAAATGTTCCGTACTGTCGGGAACTAAATATATGTCGACACAAAAAATCTGGTGTGACAAGCACAGAACACAACTTTCGATTACCGAAGGTAAGAGAAAGTTGTGTGCTGTGCGCCAGTCACACCAGATTTTTTTTGATAAAATTGGAAAAACTAAAAAAAGTACATCAGTAAAGTACTAGTTAAATATTTTAGAGATTTAGGTATATATTTGAATTAGATATTAGTATTCAAAACTTCTCGATTCTTTTCGGACTACGTCATAGAGATATACAGTATATCCAACAAAGCTGTCTGTTGTTTATAAAAGTCAGTCTATCAGAATATCCAACCGACATATCACCAAGATAAATTGTGTTAAAAAATCTGGTGTGACTGGTCGTACAACACACAACTTTCTCTTACCTTCGGTAATCGAAAGTTGTGTACTGTGCTTGTCACGCCAGATTCTTTGTGTCGACATGTATTTAGTTTCCGACAGTACGGTACATTTGATTTTCAAGATGTAAAATTTATATAGGAAAATATTTATTATTTATTTATTTATTTATTTAACTATAACTCCAAATTATATTTTGTGACCACGGCAACCATTTCTCCTATCTTTTCTATGGAGTACAAGAGTAAAGTGGTCTTCAGAAGATTTCAATCACAAAATGAGAATATACATTTTAAAGAGAATCTAAAAAATAATTGATTTTTGAATTTTAATCAGAACCATTGGAGCGAATTTTGAGAAAATCGAAAAAAACAGAAAAAATTCATCAGTAAAGTACTAGTACTCTTTGGTCGATTTTGTTTAAAAGCTTATTTTCACTGTCCAGGAGGGTAGAAATTTAAGTATAAAATTTCAACCTCCTAGCTCTTTTGGTTCTTGAGATATTTTGTTCCCAAAATTTTCACTTATTTGCAGGTAGTGAGTGCTAATCTATGAATTTTGAAAATTTCCTAATCAACTTATTGTATAAGATCTGTTCTCTAATTTGACCGGTTTTAACAGGTTTGATCCACCTTTTATTTGTGCCAAAATGATAAATAAATAAAAAAAGATCAAATCTATTTCCGAAATAACCTGTTGACGTCTGACATAAACAAATAAAAACAATCTTGGAATTCTAAATATTTTTCCATCCAATTTAAATTTTAAATTAATGGAAATTGAAAAAAAAAAAAAGATCAATGACTTTTAATTAATTTAAATATATTGGTCTGCCCAAATGCCAAAGAATTCCATTTTATGATATATGATTAATATATTTTTTTTTTTTTAAATTTTTGGCATTGAAAATTTATCCTTTTGCCAGAAAAGGTGATTGTCTAATACAAATAAATTTCTTCCTTATTAAATATTTTTTTAATACGTGTCTTTAATACCGACTGACAGTTCTGTATATTTGTTCCACTTTCTGATTGGCCTAAAAATCGTCAATAATGTCACTATAATTAACACACACGATCGGAATATGTGGTTCATATCTTCATATCATATATGGACCCTGTTATGCAATTGTGTGTCAAGCGCCAGGTACCGATATTTGAGAAAATTAGCATTAAAGTTTTTCTGATTTAAATTCCTTTGATTAGATTAAATATCATTTTTTTTTTGTCAATTGTGCAAGTAAATACTGTAATTATAGCAGATATTCATAAATTATCTCTAAAAATACGACTAATTTAGAGAAAAAGAATAAAATATAAAAAATTATTTTTGCAAAATTCTCTAAAAGTCCAATATTATATTTGTAAAAATGCTTCAAAGTCTCCTGACACATGATTGCAAATTAATCTATGCACTATTTATATTAATAAAATAATTTTAGGTTTATAATTCAAAAATTAAAACGGAAATATTATTAAAGTTCTTTTATGGTTATATTTAATACTAGTAGCATAGAAACTTTTTATCAAAATTATTAATAATCAATTTTAAATAGTATTTATATCTTAAAATTAAATACAAAGTATTTATTAACAAAATTTTCTCATCAATTAATTCCTGAATGGAAGTGAACATGGCAACAGTAAATCAAAGTTATAATGAAATCGACTTAATATTATTTAGTATAAGGGTATTTTATGGCTGGTGGAATTTGTATCAGGAATGAAAGTTTGAAGAAAAATGCAGCCAGAATTTTTTCTTTAAAAATATATTTCAACAGCTGACGTTTCGGCTTTGGTCAAAGCCATCCTCGGAGCTGCTGTTGGTCTTCATATACAAATATTTTGCATTGTATCCGGTATTAAAATTAATTTTGGATATAACATAGGGAAAAAAGTTTTCTGTTCAAGATCAACTCTTTCCTTCTTCTATCACCAATACAATATATTTATTTATTTTTTGTTTTTTTGTGCCTAATGTGATAATTGACTCAGGACAGTACAATTTCATCTTTTTTCCCTATGTTATATCCTAAATTAATTTTAATACCGGATACAATGCAAAATATTTGTATATGAAAACCAACAGCAGCTCCGAGGATGGCTTTGACAAAGCCGAATCGTCAGCTGTTAAATTATTTTTAAAGAAAAATTCTGGCTGCATTTTTCTTCAAACTTTCATTCTTAATATTATTTATTTTGTTGTCTTTTCGAAATCGCATTAATCCTCATCTTCATTATCAGGAATAATATCAAATTAAGTGCTACGGTCACCCCACGTCAAATCGATACACTTTTTAACCTCACCATCTCAGATTTCTATGAAATTTGGGTCATAGGTAGAGTCAATAGAGACTAAGAAAAAGCCCCAATTTCAACTTGATATCTCAACTCGTTTAGGAAATATGGCGTGTTAAAGTTGTCAAAAAATCGACCTATCCTATTTAAATTGCTCTAAAATCTCTTAGAGATGAGATAGAGAGATGAATGAGGTGTCATTTTACAGCTTTTCAGATGCTCCTTTCCAATGAAATACAGAACAACTGGGGTGGTAATAAAAAAATTCTTTTTAATTTCAAAATCAAAAATTTCGTTTGTCTGTTCTTCTGAATATCTTCATACACTGTAGGAATTTTAAAACGAAATGTTAAAATCTGGTCGCTTTGTAATAATTGTAATTATCATTAAATAATATTGCTCTGATTATATTCTTTGAATTAATTAGTGTGTTAGGTGAGCTTTAATCTTTTCCGCGCGGGGGGGGTGGCGCAATCCAGGATCTTAACTCATTTGTCACCAGATCAATGCCAATCGGGTAAAATGAGTAAAATCCTTGAAAAAAACTAACAAATCAATACCCAATAGAGAGAGAGAGAAAGAGATAGATAATTAACAGTTGCTCTAATCTTAAATCACCTCTTTTCAGAGAATAATTAAAAGAAAACAATGAAATAGGATATTTTTTTTTTGTTGGTAAAACCTCTCAGGTGGGGAGGGTGGGGGGGAGATAATTACAAAGTGTTAATTGCATTCAGGAAATCACCACTCTGCTTGTAATTAATTATTAAAATTGAATTTTAATCAATGTGTGTGATTGAAATTACAATTAATTATTATTGACTAGTTGCGCGGCATGCCTTTGATGGCTCCTCTCGACTTTTTTGGGTAGTGGCCCTTGTTAAGTGTTTTTAATTTTTCAAATTTCATTTATACTAATTGCGCGTCGCGAGGTGCTGATTTTGAGAGGTTTTGAAGCTATCGACCTCAAATTTTATTTTAATTAAAGCTATTTAAAATTAGTAGATTCGAGGGTCTTATAGCTGGTAGTTCATTCAGGAATAGGTGAAAAGAAGAAGAAAATTCGCAACTAGTTGTATTTCATTATCTTTATTCCCATCATGTTGACGTTTCGATCCCGGTTGGGATCATCCTCAGAACAGTTGGGTGTTTAATATGTGTAAATTATATAATTCAATCATATATCGTTTACAGAACTTAAAAAGATATACATATAAATATAAATAAATTATATTAGTTAAAAATATGATTGAAAAGCAAGTGGTCAAGAGAGTCGATGGTCACGTCGCAAAAAAAAATCAGGAGCTATTTAAAATATCTACAACTTATAAAATTAATCACATTAAATAAAATAAATTTTTTTAAAAATTGCCTGAAACAAGTGGACTGAAAAATTGCGGCACTTGATTAAGAAAAGGCGAGGGTCCGCCGCAGGCAGGCCCGAGCCAGCTGAAATTGGAGGCCCAGAGGACGGAGCCCCGAAGGCGGGCGGAGCGGCTAGTTAATACCTTAATTAGGGTCCGGCCGAAACCGTAACCGAAACTTGTATTTTCTATCAGGGACGTATATAGAAATTTTTCGGGGGGAGGGGGTCTTGACTCAAAAATTTTTCTACGGAAAATTTTTTTTTAAAGAAACTTAATTTTTTTCCCTCCCGCAGCCATGAAATTTTTGCCGCCCTGGGGAACATTTCTCCTTTTGAATCATTTTACCTTTTTTTTAGGGAGGCTAAATTTTTTCTGCCCCTTTTCCACAGGGTGGAAAATTTTCTCAGGTTTCGGCTACTTTTTGGTCGAAACCGAATATTCAGTCGGTTCCTAACCTTAATATTTTTTTTTTTTTATTTAAAACATTCACACTTTTTCTCATTCACACTTATAATCACACACATTCACACTGTCTTTTCGGCAACTCAGGCCATATAAGACATTTACGAAAACCGTTATTGATTTAATATACATATATGGGGTCCAGGCATTTTTATTTAAGCCATCTGGTATCCAGATGGCTTAAATAAAATCATCGGACTGCCTGGGGTCCGAACCTGCGACGTTTGGTATACGAGGTTAGCACGCTAACCTCTACACCAAGCCCCGGGGGCTAACCTTAATATTAACCAACCGATAATCTTTACAAAAATATTTCACAAATATGAATGAAATGAGCTGTATTAAAAAAAATTATGTTCAAACAAAATAATTTGCTAAATGTTTTAGAACAATTGCTTAAGAATGAAATTAATTTAAAATTTCAACATCTAAAAATCAGAATTTTAAATGCAATGAATTCACATTCATTGTTCTAATTACCCATTGTTGGTATTGTTTGTTTTCATTCCAATTAAATCCTGCAAATTTTTTTAATTTGCATTTAAATTAAAAAAAATTTCATGAACAAATTAAATATGCTTAATACATAGAGCTGTCTGTCTCACAATCAAATATTATTCACAACTTGGAAGTTATGTTTTATTCTCACTAATCAATGGAGCTTATACTATTCAATAATGACCAATTCACGCTCACTAGTTCTCGAAAATGGCTCTTACAATTATTTTCAAATTTTAAATATATTTCCGATACGAGTATGTACCTATGTATATATGCTATCAATATACAGTACATACTTATATAGAGAGAGAAAATATTGGATTCATGTCGAAAATTCGATGTCGAGATTTTGATGGATATACACTTTTTGAGGTCCCCTGAATCCAAAAAAGAGTTTTTCACAACATGGCTTGTCAACAAAATAACTCAAGAACAAAAAGACCTATGAGTTTGAAATTTCATATTTAAGCTAGGCACCCCTTTGAGACGTAACACGAACCTTTTGAACAAAATCGGTCAAAGAGTACTAGTACTTTACTGATGCACTTTTTCAGTTTTTTTCGATTTTTTCAAAATTCTCTACAACGATTTTGATTAAAATTCAAAAATCAATTATTTTTTAGATGTTCTTTAAAATGAATATTCTCATTTTGCCATTGAAATTATATAAAGACCACTTTACTCTTATACTTCATAGGAAAGATAAATATCTTCCGATGTTTATAAATTTTACATCTTGAATTATAATATATCGGTGGAAACTAAAAATATCTCGGCACAAAAAATCTGGTATGACAAGCACAGAACACAACTTCCTCTTACCGAAGATAAGAGAAAATTGCGACTAGTCACACCAGATTCTTTCCTGTTCTAATTTTCCAGTCCAATATTAATTGTTATTTGAGAGGCGCACGCGGAGCCCCATTGATCTTTTAGTTTATTTCCATTTTTAATTTGCATATTTTAAATAAATTCTCTCCTTTCAGGCACTATATCACAGAGAGAGTATTGGCATCATATATATGGGGGAAAATTAATTTAACCAACCAGCCAGCATATTTGAGTAAATATATAGGGATTTAATTAATATTCAAATTAATAAGCCATCTTTCTGTTTGGTCAATTTATCAATAGTGGCAAAGTGAGAGAGAGAGAGAGAGAGAGAGAGAGAGAGAGGGAGAGGGACTAAACGACCTTAAATAAATGGGTTTGTTGACTTGTTTCCAATATATTTTTATTTATTTTATTTATATTATCCTAATTTCTCTCTTGTTTTAAGGGATAGCTACTCGAAAATCATATAACCACTTTCTCTTAGCGGCTGTCATACAAGTGACAAGATAGAGCGTAATAAATTAAATTAATTTGAATAGAATTTTTACTTTCTCTTACCTCTATATATGTTAATATATAAAGAGAGAAAATTTCGATGTCGAGATTTTGATGAATATACACTAGGGTAGCCGAACCTCCTAAAAGTTGTCTTTTGGCTAGAAAATGATAATGGCAAAGTTTTAGCTAAATTGGATAACGTTAACCCGTGCCTCAATGGGGTTAAAATTTTGAAAAAGTGCGATTTTATATAAAAATTCCCAGTTTTTACTTTATAAAACGAAAACCAAGTATCGTAGAAAAATTATTCTTGGCTCATTTCATAGCAAATTTAATTCTCTTGAGGTTTTATAATAACCATTTTTTCATTAATATTTATAGATTTAGAGATATTTACAAATTAACATTTCGGTTTTGATATATTGCTCTTTCTGAAAAATAAGTGGAAAGTCACATTATAGACCATTCGATATAACATTTTGCCTGAAAAATATTCCGAAGGGAATGAAGTTTTTTTCTTTTAAGTTTTCGACCTCGAGGACCATGTGGGGGGAGGAGGAGGGGGACAAAAACCTCAAAAATTTGAGAATTCTTCAGTTTTTTGCCTATATCTCGTAGACTATACATATTTTGTGAAATATAGCACAATACAAAGTTGTAGAGCATTAAATTTGCTAAAATTTGGTACATAAAACGAATTCGTAGACCCAATACTAACCGGCCACCCTAATATACACGTTTTGAGATCCCCTGAATCCAAAAAGTGGTTTTCTCGATATGGTCTGTCAGCGTGTGTTCAATTTAAAGCATGAAGGATTTGAGCTAGGAGGTCGAAATATAAAAAAATACTATTACTTTACTGATATACTTTTTTTTAGATTTTCTCAAAATTCGCTCCAACGATTTTGTTTAAAATTCATAAATAAATGATTTTTTAGATGCTCTTTCAAATGTATATTCTCATTTTGTCATTGAAATATTTTGAAAGGACATTTTACTCTTGTACTTCATACAAAGGATGGGAGAAATGGCTGCCATGGTAACAAAATATAAATAAGTGTGTATTTTCACAAGTTTATAAATTTTATATCTTGAATTCTAATATATCGGCGGGCCGGGGGGCCTGGCAACGGAGAAGAGCAACAGTCACTACAATCGTTGCTGTTAAGTAACAGTTAATGCCAAGCACGGCGAAAGCTCGGGATTGGTGACTCCCGGCAATCAGCGTGTGGAACGCCCCCCCGGTAGCCATTGATACTATGTATTTTCAATTAAATAAATACAGCCACCAAGATCATCATTGTTAGCCAGGTGGTGCTGAAAATCTGGATAGGTGGCCCCCGAAAAACAAGATCATTGAACGCTCGCCGGAAGCCGATCGATACATGTATTAAATAAATAATTAATAAATTTATAAAAGTCAAATGGCCTCTGCAGCCGAAAATGACCTTTTAATTAAAAAAAAAAATAAAATAAAATATATTGGCGGGAACTAAATATATCTCGACACAAAAAAATCTGTTGTGACAAGCACAGAACACACTTTTCGATTACCGAAGTTAAGATTAGCGATCCTATCCTAGATTAGATCAAAAATGATTTTGATCCAAATCCAAAATGTTCTCGATCTGCCCATCCCTGGTTGTATTACATAGGCCTGCACTATTACAATAAAATGAAGAAGACTATGGCTGTTTTACATAATATATGACAAAATCAGATAAAAATAAAATCTCCGAATTTTTTATTTGATTGCCGACGTCGCACAGTGGGCTGAAATAGGAAAAAAGCGGCCATAATTCGAAAAAATGAACTTCAAAATATAAAAACAACGTTTTGCACACCAGTAATAGACTATATGTGGACCTCAGTACAATAATTCATTTTTTTTTTACCCAACCCAAACCCGAGTTATAGAGCGCCAAAGTGGGCAAGAAAACTTAGTAACTTTTCTTTGCGTTTTAAGTCGATATTCAGGAATTTTTTTCATGAATTAATATTGATCCAATTTTAATGAATTTTTTTTTTGAATCATAGATAAATTAATCTTCTTTCTGAAAATATTTTTGTTTTTCTTGTATTTCAATTATTTATTTTTAAATAAATTTTTTTTGTAAGTAAAAAAAAAGCAATATAAATTTTTTTTCAATTTCAAAAAAGTATATGGGATCCATGCGGATCCCTAACAAACTCAATAGATCCTGAAACTAGAATACATGTAGAACATGATTGCATCGAAACTTTTTGCCCGAATTTGCCCGCCGAATTTTTATTAATTTTTTTATAATTAAATCGGCAGAAAAACAAGTGATTTCCGTCAAACCACATGAACTTCTCTCTGCTTTACAGATAATATTGAATCGTGACAAAGGGCTGACGGACAAAATAAAATCAGGCTATTATTAGAATGACCATAAAATTTGAAGGGGGGCCTCAAATTTTGTAATCTTTTGAAAAAATAATCTATTAAAAGGGAATATCCAATATTTGAAAATTGTATCTTTTCTTGTTCATATTCTTATTAATATTATTGAAATAACTATATTATTTTTGTATACAAGTGGTAAAGCCCCCCTGGACCCCCTTACATGCCTTCGATGAGCAAATGCATCAAATTTATTCTTGCTCACTGTTTGGAAATTTTGCAATTGCTCGACTTCGGCGCAAAATTTTAAAGTTTTAAATGATATTTATTTTTTAGCAAATAATTTTTATTTAAGTATAATGACCGAGACATAGAAGCTGACTCCAAGGGGCCCAAGAGGCTCGAGCCCCCCCCCCCAAACCCCCCAATGTTGAGGGAAGAGAAAATAAGTCATCTTTGTAATCAGCAATCCATTAAAATGTATATAAAGACGTATTGCTTGTATAAGCTTATATCAAAAAAATTATTTTTTGACCCTTTGAGTAAGGGGTAGTTTACCCCATCTATATATTTTGTAAAAATAAATGACATATTTGTAACGAGTGACCTTTAAAATATATATAAAAACATATTGCTTGTAATTGCAAAAAAAAAAAAATATTTTGTTGCTCCCTTCAGTAAGGGGTAGTTCACCCTATCTATATATTTTGTAAAAATAAATGACATTTTTGTAACCAGTGACCTTTAAAATGTATATAAAGACATATTGCTTGTAATTATCAGAGCAAAATTTTTTTTAACACCTTGAGTAAGGGGTAGTTCACCCCATGTATGTTTTTAGTAAAAATGGATGACATCTTTGGAATCAGCATCCATTAAAATGTATATAAAAACGTATTGCTTGTAATTATCAAAAAAAATATTTTTTTGCTCCCTTCAGTAAGGGGTAGTTCACCCCATGTATGTTTTTAGTAAAAATAAATGTCATTTTTGTAAAACGCATATTTTTTTTGATTTTTTGACATAAGTTTTATTTTATATTTCACACATCATAATTTTTTTTTCAACTTTGTCAAGGGGTAATTTCAACCCCTTTTGGTAAAATATGAAAATATTGAAGGGTATAGAAGAAGATATGATTATGTATGTATAGTTTTAATTTTGTAAAAATCCGCCCAAAAAAAAGATAATTATGGCCGCTTTTTTTCGATTTCAGCCCACTGTGCGTCGCGTTCTTTCTCAGGACCTATGATCAAATAATGAAAAGAGGATCGTCTGATTTGTTAATATTTTATTGTTTTGTAATTATTTTTGTTTTGATCATATGCCCTGTGGAAGTGCTCAGGATCAAAATTATGTATTTATTATTTGTTGTTATTCATAATAATACAATAAATCACTATTTTATTCCGATACCTCGTTTTTTTTTCTAGAAACGAAATAAAGCTAGCAAGAAAAAATATTCTAATTTAATAAAACAGAGAAAGGATAAAAAAAATTTTTATCGCAAAAGAAAAGAAAAAAATTTTTATGTTAAGTTGGCAATTAAAAAAAAAAAGTCGATATTTTATTTATGTATTTTAATTCAAAGTTAATTAATAAATAATAAATTTAAATTCTCATATTTCAAAATGATTTGAATTTAAATCAATTAGTATTTGAATATTTAAAAAGAAATAAATAATAATTAAAATCAGAAAGATTGACTCAGACACGAAATATCAGAGGTGTAGAAGATATATAACTATATATAAAATAAAGAGGTTAATAAATTGCAAACCTATTATAATTATTTTATTTAATAGTAAAATATCAAAAGGTAAGCGCCATAATAAAGAAACTCGCCTTAAAAAAAATGATTTAAATTATCAATTGAATTTAAAACAAGAGAGAAATTTATTTTAAGAGTTTATCAACGCAACATCCGGAAGTTGATATTTTTTTTTTGTTGATTTATTTTTCATGACTCGCGCGCTCTTTTGACCTTTCACTGTTTAACAATTGAATGCAAGAGAATGTTCTCTCAAGTGAAGCATAGCAAACTTAAATCCTATATTATAATAATAATAATATTGACAGCATACATTCTTTATTTTCTCTTTTGTACGGACGTCAAAATGGAATTCGATTATCACCCAAAAAAAAATATTAAATGCAAGGCCTTGATCCCTTCAGTATTTAGTCACTCGCTGAGCCCTGAATCACGCGCGTATCCTGGTCATAAAATTTTGTATTTACTATGACAACACTTCCACTTATTCCGGTAAAGGAATTGATTCATGAATAATTTGGAAATTAAACTATGAAATATTGAGAAACAATTAAAAAAAAAATCTAGAGTGACTGGTCGCACAGCACACAACCTTCTCTGGGCAAGCGATCAACGAGAAAGTTGTGTTCTGTACTTGTCACACCAGATTTTTGTCGAGAGATATTTAGTTTCCGTTGATACGTATATTAAAATGCAAGATGTCAAATTTTAAAAATATGGAAAACTTTTTTCTTCTATTTTTAAAGTATGAAGTACAAGAGTAAAGTGGTGTTAAAACAATTTTGAGAGCAAAATGAGAATACAGATTTTAAAGAGCATCTAAAAAATAATTGATTTTTGAATTTTAATCAAAATCGTTGGAGCGAATTTAGAGAAAATCGAAAAAAACTGAAAAACTACATCAGTAAAGTACTAGTACTAGACATGGGTCGTTACTCGATTTTGCTGTACCAGGTACCAGCTGTTACAGGTACTTGTTCTGACCCGATATTTTTACCTGATACTTTTGTACCCGAAACAAATTTCACCCAGCAACGCTAACTTTACATTAATTCAAGTCAATAACAACGTGTCTAACATTTTTTCAAATGTTTTCTACCCTATTTATTCTTGTGTTGAGAACAAACTCATAATTATTCATTACTAAAGAGTTTTCCAAACTGAGTGAACTGACATTTTAATGTCTCCAAATTTAAAATGTCAATTTATATACTGCATTAGAAAAATAATTAACAAATTTCTGTGCCGGCGAACGAAATTTAATTTAATTCTATTCATTATGTATTTCAATTCACAGTTACATATATTTTTATTTTTTTAATTAATGTTTTTATATAAAAAAAAAAAAATAGTTTCAAAGTAAAAATCAAATAACTTATTTATTAAAAAAAAATATATTTTTTTCATTTCTGCTCTCTTTCTTAAAGTAAATAAAAGAGAAATAATGTATAAGTAATAATTAGATTTGTATTTAATTATTATAGGGCCTAGTGAGAAAAGTAGAGTAAAAAATGTAAAAATGATTCGGAATGACGTTCGAAAAGCGCGCCAGAGCTAGCGAAATGGCCCTGTCAGGAGAGAATAGACGGGGCGGGGCGGGGCGTCGCGAGTTGAGGGTTGCAAGAGAGAAGGAAAGAGAGAGCAGGCGCAACGAAAACTGTATCGGGTAAGGAACGAAGCTCTAAAGTGAAAAGCAAGTATTTGATCAATGCGCAAGCGCGAGCGAGATATCAGGTTCGAGTGAGAAACGAATACCGAGCAAATAACATATACTTTTTGTATCTGTTATTTGAGTATCAACAACTCGGGCATACTCGACTGGACCTGAACAGGACGCGTATCTGTTTCTCACTCGTACCTGATATCTCGCTCGCGCTTGCGCATTGATCAAATACTTGCTTTTCACTTTAGAGCGTCGTTTCTTACCCGATACAGTTTTCGTTTCGCCTGCTCTCTCATTCCTTCTCTCTTGCGACCCTCAACTCGCGACGGCCCGCCCCGCCCCGTCTCTTCTCTCCTGACAGGGCAATTTCGCTAGCTCTGGCGCGCTTTTCGAACGTCATTCCGAATCATTTTTACATTTTTTACTCTACTTTTCTCACTAGGCCCTATAATAATTAAATACAAATCTAATTATTACTTATACATTATTTCTCTTTTATTCACTTTAAGAAAGAGTGCAGAAATGAAAAAAATATATATTTTTTTTTTTAATAAATAAGTTATCTGATTTTTACTTTGGTATTTAAATACCTGATATTTTTTTGCTCGTACCCATTATGTGTACCTGTTACTTTTTCCTACCTGATACAAAATATCAGATTGATACAGTATCACCCATGTCTAACTAGTACTCTTTGGCCGATTTTGTTCAAAAGCTTTGTGTTATGTCCCATGGAGGTGCCTAACTTAAATATAAAATTTCAACCTCCTAGCTCTGTTCGCTCTTGAGATATTTTGTTCACAGATAGACCATGTTTCGAAAATCACTTTTTGGATTCAGGGGACTTCAAACCGTGTGTACAGTGGAACCTCGATTAACGAGTTTAATTCGTTCCAGAATCAAATTCATAAGCGAACGAGTGTTTTAAACAATTTTTCTCATATTAATTTAATGTAAAATACATTAATGCCGTTCCATGTCGAAAAAATACTCTCTTAGGGCTCTTTTCTTGCAGCTTTTTCTTCGAGGAGATTTTTGCAAGGGTTTAATAAACTTTTAACACAAAAAATTACAAATCTATTTCCTGATTATCTTCTTAAAAATTAATTTTTATTCATGTATAGTGAGCGCCACAATTAAGTCCCCAAGTGATAGCTTTAGTCTTAAGTATATGGTAAATGGTGAAATAATTTTAATTTGAAAAGGCAAAATAAAATCATCTCTAACAGATTTTAAGTTTTACCATTTCAGTCATCAAAATTATTTCTCTTTACACCATAAAATTAAGGATCTAGCTATCAGGTGGGGAATCAATTATGGTGCTCACTGTACAGTGAGGGACAATATTAAGTCCCACCCATGTGTTTTCTATTTGTGATTATTTCTTTTTTTTGTTTTAATATTTTATATTTTTTCATGGTTCGAGCCTAGAAAATTTCCAATAAAGATTTTCTTTTCTTTATAAAAACAATGAAATAATCACAAGTAGAAAACGCATGGGTGGAACTTAATATTGTCCCCCACTGTACCTTTAACAAAATATAACAGAAGTTTAAGAAAATGTGCGATCACAAGCGACACCTCGATGCTACTGTACATAAAATTAAATTTTTTATTTTTATTTTTTTTATATTATAATCATTAAATTTAAAAGTGCGCAAATATTAAATATAAATAAAAAAATCTTTTATTTATATTTTTATTTGCCGACGTTTCGGTCGCCAATCACTACCTTCATCAGAGCAAATATTGAAGCAATTGAAGGTCGTGATTGGCGACCGAAACGTCGGCAAATAAAAATTAAATAAAAGATTTTTTTATTTAATCTCCTGGCTACAAAGTCCCTGCGAATCCTGAGTAAATCTCCACAGCCATAATTTATTAAATATAAATCCAAATTATAAACTAATTCTACAGACTTTTATTTAGACTAGTCCGTGTTTTGTACTCGTTATACGAAAAATCGCTCGTTAAGCGAGTCATTCTTTTACAATTTCTTTTACTCGTTAAGCGAGGCTCTACTGTATATCCATCGACATCGAATTAAACCAACACTTTCTCTCTCTATATATTAACATATATAGAGGTAAGAGAAAGTAAAAATTCGTCCACTAGTTTCAGAGTTCATGTGTTTCAATTAAAAATTATATTTTCTTTAATATATTAATTATAGAATAATGAGATTTAATTATATTTTAATTAAAACACATGGACTCTCCTAGTGGATGAATTTTTATGGGCTTTTATTTAAAAATGTGTAAAGCAATATATCACTGTCTCTTTCTCCCTCAGTAATTTAATTTCTTTAATTTAAATACAATAAACAAGATGTTATTGTCTTGGATGTATTTCTACTGTAGCTCCTCGCTATCCCTTTTCTACGGTGGCCCTGAAATCCTTATTTATTTCTATTAATTCCCACTACCGATTATTTATAACGTTTTCCTTAATTAAAGTGGGAATTGGAACAATTATTTAACTAAATAGTAACATTGAAATTTATTATCTCCTTCCTCTCTATGATATTTTCCCTCTTTTTATTTCAAGGTTAAATAGAGAAAATTTTAAAGAATTTCGACGTCCTTAAGTTAACCCTAGCAAGAAACTTATTTTTACCTGTGGGGGGGCTTTCTAAAATTTTTTTATATCCGTTGGATGTCATTAACAAAAATGTCTCCTGAATTGCTTGCATTACGCTAATTACAAGAAGGCACAAAAAAAAAAAATAGTTTATGTGTGTGTGAAACAACATCCATGTTATTATTATCATTATGTATAATTATAACGATGTGAAGAACAAAAAAAAAAAAAAAAAAAAGAGAATTTATAAAAGTAAATATTTGCAAGTCGAGAGTTTAGTCAAAGTTAATTTAATTATAATTTTATAAATTTTCTAAAAATTAATGTCATTGAAATAAATTAATTTCATTTTCTGCAATTTAATATATTTGATTAATTATAGAATAATAATTGGGAGATTTAATTTTTTTTTTTTTCTTAATTTGAAACTCATGGGCTTTGAAAACCACGTGACGAATTTTTATGGGGCTTTTATTATTGGCTGCATCCTCTTTATTATCAATCCAAATAATTACGAAATTTAGTTTGTAGACTAACTGTACAGTCTGCCTTCGGTGGACCGGGCAGCAGGAACGTTTGTTTGTTCTCCTTGACAGATTATTTATTCAAAGTGAGCTCTTTTCCTTCTTGAGTTTCTTTTTAAAACCTCAATTATCGATTGAAAAGATGGTGAAATTTTATTTATTTATAATGATGAAAATTAGATATAACAGGGGTTGTATGGTTGTAGAGTTGATGTTGAAGAAAGCAAAACAAGAAGAAAATGCAGCCAATGAATCAGCCCCCGGCTAACGTTTCTGGACCATTATCAGAGCTAAAAATATACATTTAATGACGATCAAAACGATTTACAGTCTTTCGTATATACTGTATTTATTATTACAATAATTTATTATAATTATATTATATCTTTAATACAAAACACTGTAAATCCATTTTAGCGTAAATAAATGTATATTTTAGCTCTGATAATGGTCCAAATCTAGGACTGAAACGTTAGATGTGAGCTGATCTCAATACAGAAACTACATTGGCTGCATTTTCTTCTTTTCCTACGACCTAGGATAAATGAAGTCCAAAAGCGTGGAGATCCTGGTTCGACTCCGGGGGCGTAATTTTTGCCCAATCTTAAGCCCAAACACATCTTGCAAATTTGTTAGCTCAGGTCCGGATCTAGGGGGGGGGGGCAGTGGGTGCGTGTGCCCCGGGCGGCAGATATCAGGGGGCGGCAATTAAAGAAAGATTTACTAAAAAAAAGGTAAAATGATATGAGTTTTGTATAGAAAATTTTAAGAAGGGGGCGGCAAATTAAATTTTGCCCCCCCCTAAAAAATCTCCTAGTTCCGGCCCTGTGTTAGCTTAAACGATATAATGACTGGCTTAGTTAGTCTATTTTTGGGGCGATTGAAAAAAAAAATTCCATCTCTTTTAAAACAAAGCTCTACCTAGTTAATATTTCTTTAACTAAATTTAGAAAATAAAACCCAGCGTAAAATTGTTCTCGTAATATTATCTGAAATTTTACAAAAAAAAAAAAAAAAAAACGAAAAAATCGGTCAAGTAGTTTTCGAGTTATTGCGTTAAAAACGAAAAATAAAGGAAAAATTTAAATAAAATCTCACAATTATTATTCTATAATTAATCATATAAATATAAAAACCATTAGAGGATTTTTTTTTGATTTTTTTTTTTGGGGGGGGGGCGGCTCGCTGGTGTAGCGGGCTAGGGTGTATCTCGTATATCAATTCTTTGTTTATAATTTATTCCTTTTTTGTTAATTTGATTTTTCAGAGCTTTATTAATTACAGGATCTGATTTGAATATCAATTGCCTTATGAGCAAACAATTAATTAGAAATCAATTGGGGTCATTTTATTAATAGAGAGAGAGAGAGTGGTATTTCATAGGCTACTAAATAACCCCACCTAAAGCAACAGGTTCCCAGGTCACCAATAAACATGTGGAAATGATTAGTTTCTGCAAAAGGGACGACAATTGATTTGTTGTTGTTGCTACTCTCTGGCCATTTGTAGTTGAGTTAATAGCCACTAA